>CAUYQV010146801.1:0-18177 GCA_963574575.1 Galagoides demidoff
CTGGCAGTTGAGTCAGCTAGTCTATTTCCCCTAGCCACTGGAGTATCTCCTTTCTGGTGTCCAGGACAGTGGATTACTGCCACTTTTTGGGGGAGCCAGAGAGCTGAGAGAAGGTCAAGTATTTCTTCTTTATGTTTGACAGTTTTTCCCTCAGCTGTGAGCAGCCCCCGTTCTCTGTAAATTGCCCCATGGATGTGTGCAGTAGTAAACGCGTACTGGCTATCAGTATATATATTGAGTCCATGTCTTTTCTAAGACAAGGGCCTTCGTGAGGGCTATTAACTCAGCTTTCTGGGTGGAGGTCCCGGCCGGGAGGGCATCAGCCCATACTACTTCAGTCTCAGTCACTACTGCTGCCCCAGCATACCTGTTACCATCTTTGATGTAACTGCTGCCATCGGTGTACCAGGTTACCTCCGCATTAGGCAAAGGTTGATCTTTCAGGTCATGGCGGGTGCTGTGTACTTGTGCCAGGATCTCGGAGCAGTTGTGAATCTGGGTGTCCAGGTCTGGGTCTGGCAGGAGGGTGACTGGGTTGAGCGTTGCCTTAGGCACAAACTGGATCCGAGGAGGGTTGAGCAGCAGACTGGTTTGTTGACAGAGCTGAGCCTCTTTGCTGAGGCTCAATAGCCAAGGGAGCCAAGAGTGGCCAGTAGGTCTCGCGTTCCTTGGACACACTTGGACTCTGAGTCTGTTGCCAATAAGATGTCATCTACATACTGCAATAGGGTCAGATCAGGGTGTGTCTTATGGAAGTTGCCAAGGTCTTTGTGTAACGCCTCATCAAAGATGGTGGGAGAGTTCTTGAATCCTTGTGGTAGGTGGGTCCAGGTGAGCTGCCCATGGATTCCACATTCAGGGTCACTCCATTCAAAGGCAAACAGGGGCTGACTCTGTGGGGCTAGCAGGAGGCTGAAAAAGGCATCTTTAAGATCTAACACTGTATACCATGTCTGAGTTGGAGTCATCAAGCTTAGAAGGGTGTACGGGTTAGGCACAGTGGGTTGGATAGCTATTACCCTTTTGCTGACTTCTCTCAAGTCCTGGACAGGCTGGTAATCATTTGTTAAAGGCTTCTTGACTGGCAACAGGGGGGTATTCCAGGCCGACTGGCAAGGGACTAAAATTTCAGCCTCTTTAAGCTTCTGGATATGGGGCAATATATCATTCCATGCCTCCTGAGACATAGGATATTGTCACACCCAGGTAGGCTCAGCCATTGGCTTTGGTTCTACTAGAATGGGAGGCTGATGTGAGGCTAGCCCAATTCCTCTGGTCTCAGCCCATGATGTAGGGAATTGGCGGAGCCACTCTGTCATGTCTTTGGGTGAGGAGGCTGGTTGAGGAGACTGACATAGCTGATATTCATCTTCTAAGCCGATGGTCAATACCTGGATTGGGTGCTTTGTTGATCAGTCTCCTGGGGCCCGTTTTTCTCAAAAGTGATCTGTGCTCCTATCTTGGTGAGGAGATCATGCCCCAAGAGAGGGTACGGGCAGTCAGGAATAACCATGAATGCGTGGGATACCTGACCCATGCCTAGGTCCACAGTTCTTCAGGTAGTCCATGAATATTGTTTCATGCCAGTGGCACCCTGCACCCAAGACTTCCGGGAATCTAGGGCCCCTTTGTCTTTGATCAGAACTGAATGTTGGGCCCCGGTATCAACGAGGAAGTCAACTGGGGTCCCCTCCACTTTCAAAGTTACCCAAGGCTCGGGGAGGGGTCTCGAGCCCTGACCCCTCTAGAACTTGGAGAAGTAACAAGTTCTAACACAGGGACCTGGTCTCTCTGCTCTGGGCCCCTCTTCTTAGGGCACTCATACACTTTCCTTGCAGTATGCACATTGGTCTTTGTGGAGACGGGGTCTATTACTAGCTGGCAGGCGTGTCTAGGGGACTGTCTCCTTACCTTTAGCAAGGTAGTTTAGCTGTCAAGCTTTATCTTCCGGAGTTCCTGCCATGGTGGCCAGCAAAATCCTCGCCAGGTCTTGGGTCTGCTTCCTAGTTGTGCGTGACTGCTTCTCTTCTGGAGTTTATCTATTGTTGTATACTTTTTCTGCAATTGTCAACAGATCCTGAAGGGATTGTCTACCTAGACTATGTATTTTCTGAAGTTTCCACTGGATGTCTGGGGTGGATTGACAAAAGCCGTAATTACAGCGGGCCTACTCTCTTCTGCCTCTGGATCCATAGGTGTATAAGTGCAGAACGCTTCCATTATGCGCGCTAAGAATGCTGCTGGCGTCTCTGTCTTCTCCTGCACTACATTGTATACCTTTGCTAAGTTGGTTGGTTTCTGGGCAGCCTTCCTAAGCCCTCCCATCAGAGTCTGGTGGTAAACTCGGAACCTCTCCTTACTTTCAGCTGTGTTAAAATCTCAAGTGGGTCAGGTTAGGGGGAAAGCTGCATCAATAAAAGCCTGGTTAAGGGTAGGGGTCCCATCTTCTGCGGGGACGGACTTTCTTGCTTCCACTAAAATTCGCCCCCACTCCTTGGTTATGAACAGGACCTGTAGGAGTTGCTGGCAATTGTCCTAGGTAGGCTGGTGCGTAAAGAGAATGGAATCTAAAAGGTTAACAAGTGCAGTGGGCTTCTCAGAGAAAGGGGGGCTTTGCCTTTTCCAGTTATGTAAGTCACTGGTTGCAAAAGGCCAGTGATGCAGGGGCTGTTCTCCTTCCTCATCGGGAGGGCCGACTGCTCGAAGCAGGAGGGCTGTAGAGTCAGCGGTGATGCGAGGCTGTTCTTGCTGCGCCCTCTGGCGAGTGTGGGACGGGCTCCCAGCCAGGTTTCCTCTTACAGGGACAGCTTCATTATCTGGCTCCTGCCCGTGAGGAGTGGGGGGTGGGGTCCAGTATGGAGGTGGAAAGAGGGTTTCTGGATTTGTGCCTCCTTGCAAAACGGGGTATAAGGGGGTAGGGACAGTGGGTTGCGGGGGCATGGGTTGCTTGGAGTGTGAGGGTTTCTTTTTTAAGGCCATTATCTCTTTTTGGTCACTGGGACTCAGAGGCAGCATGGCCTTTAACCAGTCTTATGGGTTCTCCACTACGTCTTGCCATACAGTGATATGCGAAATCTGATCTGGGCATCCTGTTTGAGACCTGTAAATAACATTTTTAACCTGGAGAATAATCGGAAGATGGAGGGTGCCTTCTGGTGGCCAGCCAACATTAAAAGTCGGCCATTCGTTCCTATAAAAGATCTCAAGTTTAGCTTTCTTCACTTAAAACCCGTACTGCCGGGCTTGCCCCTTGAAATCCTTAGATTTAAGGATTAGGCCTTAGAATTAAAGGCATCGTGTGTGTCTGACCCATATTGCCCACACCCTAAAAACACAAACACAGAACAAGGCTCACAAAGCACAAAACACAGACAGATGAATCGAAACCAAAAAAAGACCGAGTACAAAAATGAAACTGAAACTGGGATGGCAGCTGATCAGCGGCTCAGCGGGAACGACCCGCACACCGTCTGTCAAAAGAAGCGCCCCTCAACACTGACTGGGGATGCCACATCCCAACCTGGGCCTCCAGTATCTTGGCACAGCGAAATTGGGCTGAAGGCCCTGTTCTAAGGGGGAGGGTGGCTTTTATGGGCAAGGGGAAGGGAGTGACCTCTACTTGAGGTCGTGTGTGTCTGATTAGTAGGGGCCACTGAGGTGGCATCATGTGCCTGTGTCCTGACTTCTGAGAACCCAAAACTTAACTTTGGGGGAAACCGGAACTTAAGATGATGTCGGTCTTGTTCTTTCAGTTTTTTATCACTATCCCATGGAAACGGAAAGAGAATTGGCCATTTCATCTGAAGAATATGGGAATGGTAAAAAATGAGCCTGAAAGGGATGGAAGGACATTCCAGGAAGGGCAGAGATGAGGAAGGTGGGGTCTGGTGACTCATGGGTGTATATGAATGAAGACCTAAATTCTAATTCTTGTATTCTTTAGTTTTAGACTTTCAGGGTTTTTTTTTTGTTTGTTTGTTTGTTTTGTTTTGGATATTTCTTTTCGTTGTGACTCTTTCTTTGGAAACTATAGGATTAGCTATTTTTGAAGACCTTAGAAAATATAAACAAGGACATTTTTCTCAGTTTTTCCATAGAGTAACATTTGGAGGAAGTGGAATAATTTTAAAGATTTTGTAAATGCTCTTCCCTGATAAGACGTGCACAGTGGGGAGTAGTAGCTTGAGCCCCCAGCATGTGAGCCAAGTGGATCATGCCGGGCATCGGTGAGGGTCTGGAGATGCTCTTTGGGATGGGTGGCATCACTGGCTGGGTGAAAACTGCCAGGGTGGTTTTATGTTAATGGAACAGAAGAAGTCTTTGTGGAAGGCTTTAGCATCAGTACTTGCTGCGACTGTGTCTGTCTCTGCGATAGCAGCTGTTTCATGTAGGTGACAGTATGGTAGGAGTGACAGAGTGGCGGGAGAACAATCAGAGCTTTCTTCTTGGTGAATTTTAGTTTCCTTTTTCATTTGTGGGTTATTGTTTGAAAAGGAGCCTGCCTGTATTCAGCGGTCATCTTTCTCAAGTTTTGAAGCTTGTCAGAGATAGCTAGAGAAACAACTGAATTTCTTCTTATTTTATTTATTTTTGTTTGTTTTTTAAGACAGGAGTCTCACTTTGTCACCTTTGCTAGAGTGCCATGGTGTCACAGCTCACACTAATCTCAAACTCTTGGGCTCAAGTGATTCTCTTGTCTCAGCCTCCAGAATAGCTGGGACTACAGGTGCCCTTGGAAACACCCGGCTATTTTTAGAGATGGGGTCTTGCTCTGGCTCAGGCTGGTCTTGAACCTGTGAGCTCAGGCGGTCCACCCACCTCTGCCTTTCAGAATGCTAGGATTACAGGTGTGAGTCACCGTGCCTGGCCCATAACTGAACAACTTAAAGCTTTCTGTTGCATGTCACAAGCTTTGGGGACAAGGTACCTCACATTTGGCAGGGGAAGAAGATAACGCTGGTTTGTCTAGGCTGGTGTTAAGGGAAAATGTAAATTTCCTTCCTTCCTTTCCGATTGCTTATTTTGTAGTAAAATCATAGTTGGTTCTTGATAGGGCACTGACGGTTTCATTGCAGTGTCAAGGACAAAGTTCAGAACGATACGAAGAGAGAGAAGACCCAGCTCTGTAGCTTAGAGAACCATTATTCTACCTTCAGAGCAGTTTCGTATCTTCCCAGAGGGAGCAAAGGAATTCCTTGTGTTTTTAGAATATTCACAGAGGGAGAGGGACTAATGTCCCCTGTGTGCCAGGAACGTTATCACCTTCACAGGGGGCATTGTGACCTCCTTCTAAAAATGAGAACCTGAGTTAGGAGAGGAAAAATGATTTGCTAAGGTCATCTGGGAGTAAGTGGGGACCTCCTCAGATCCACACCTCCCCATCACACCATGCTGATCACACAGGGGTGGGGTGACAGGTGTATGTTGATTGGTTCATGCTCTTTCTTCTCATCTCTGTCTTCTGCTGGAGTCTTGTGTTGTCAGACAATTGGGCCAAATTATGATGTAGGCATCAGTGAACGTGAGACCCAAGGAAGGGAGGCGTCAAAAGTGACCTGATTATCAGAGGGTTACAGCAGGAAGACTCCACTTCTCTCCACAGATAGCTTGTGTCAACACACTCTGGTGATGAGGCCTCTCCCAGAATGACACTGTCCAGACTGTGCAGAGTACCCTCTTTGGATACCACGGGTAGCAGGCCCAGTCACTCTCTTTCCATGATACAGGTTCCATCAACAGACTCCTTTCTCAACTGACATTTTTTGTTTTGTTTTCCCTATTCTGGGAGATCCCTAGGTGTCACAGAAAGTAGCTGAGCCCTTCTTTTCCTTTGTTTTTCTTTTGAGACAGAGCTTCTCTTTGTTACCCTGGATGGAGTGCTATGGCATCATAGCTCACGGCAACCTCAAACACTTGGTCTCAAGTGATCCTCTTGCCTCGGCCTCCCAAGGTGCCTCCCACAATGCCTGGCTATTTTTTAGAGATGGGGTCTTGCTCTTGCTCAGCCTAGTCTTGAACTCCTGAGCTGAGGCTGTCACCCACCTCGACCTCCCAGAGTGCTGGGATTACAGGCGTCAGACACTGCATCTGGCCTCTACTTTGCCTTTGGAGGGAGGCAAGCTACTCTCCTATCCTGGTGGATTCAGCTTTTCTTCAAGCCCTTCCTTATCTAACTTTTATCAGCAGCATGGAGTAGTTAGTTCATGACTGATGAATCGGTTTCCCCACATCTGGGAAATGGCCAGGGGTGACTGCCCCTAGCAGTGGTTTGGTTTATGTTGGGCCTCTGACTCCGTAGCTGACATACGATTTTCTCTCCATTTTCACATCTGTGTGAGGTACCATGGACAGACAATACCCACTGGGCTAGCTTATGCCTTACCTCCAGCCAGGCTGGGGAAATCATGCCCTGGGCTTCCAAATACAGGCATTTTGAGGTTGAGCTCCACTATTCTAGATGGGACGGGCTTTAAGAAATGCCTGTGCCACTGGGAAGCTGTGGTCCAAAGTCAAGAAGACTCATTATCACCATTCCTTGTTAGCCCAACTGTCCTGACTCAGGGCAGATCACTTTGCTGGTATATTTTTCCTGTGTTAAACAAAGGTTCCCGGTGAAATTTTAGGCTGCAGTGCTGATCCCGTGCCTGCCCTCTGCCTCTCATCACAGTTTGAGGGGGATGTACCCAGGGTGCATGTATTCTTGCCCTTTGCACTGCTGGAGTAGAGTGCTTATGAAAACCTATCTTTTATTTATTCTGCATGCTTTTTAGAATTATATTTTCAAGAGAGCTAGCAGAGAATGCCTGGGGTGACAAGAGACCTCCTGTTGGTGTGGAAAGGTAGCAAGCACCTTTTCTGCTGCACAGAAGCTGACAGCTGACACGGTCTCTTCTGTCTGCCACCCTTGATGGATGCACTTTGCCTCTAATCACCCGCCAGCCTCCTCTGTGTGAGCTGTCAGGGGTAAAACACTCGATATTGCTTCCTCTTCCATTGAAATAGCCAGATTCGCTTTCTTCTGAGAAATAATCGAAGTCTTATGAAAGCAAAAATACCTAACCTAATACACGTGAAATTTTTTTTAAAAAATAAAACAGTTTCATGGCTCAGTGCCTGTAGCACAGTGGTTATGGCACTGGCCATGTGCACTGAGGCTGGTGGGTTCAAACCCAGCCTGGGCCAGCTAAACAACAATGACAACTGCAACAAAAAATATCCAGCCATTGTGGTGGGTGCCTGCAGTCCCAGCTACTTGGGAAGCTGAGGCAAGAGAATCTCTTGAGTCCAAGAGTTTGCTGTGAGCTGTGACGCCACAGCCCTCTACCAAGGGTGACATAGTGAGACTCTGTCTCAAAACAAAACAAAACAAAAACCAGTTCATCCAGAAGAGAGGCCATTTAAACCAAGGGTTTGTTTTCAAGTCACGAAAATATATCCAAGTCACAAAAAAGCATAATTTAGCTTTAGAGACCTGGGAGTCTTGACTTCTCCTCTACTTATTCAAAATTCTCCATGGAGCTTCTGTATGCCAAGTCCTGCACATCAGCAGCTAGAAATGCAGAGGAGGGTTCCTGCTGTCCACCGAGTCGCTGACTGAGGAAGGTGGGTGGTATTCCAGGGTCTGTACAAAGAATTAATAAAATGCAATTCCGTTAATGACAGTAATATGGTACAGTACAGTGGGTGCCGTCAGTGGGAAATAAAGGCACAGCTTTGCTGAAGACTTGACAGTTAAGGGTAAGAGGTATCTGCTGAGGCTGGGCATGGTGGCTCACACTTGTCATCCCAACACTCTGGCAGGCCGAGGCTGGTAAATTTCTTGAACTCAGGAATTTGAGACCAGCCTGAGCAAAAAAAGCAAGACCCTGTCTCTAAAAAATAGTGGGGTATTGTGGTGGGCACCTGTAGTCCCAGCTACTTGGGAGGCTGAGGCAAGAGGATTACTTGATCCCAAGTGTTTGAGGTTGCCATGAGTTGTGGCGTCATGGTACTCTACTGAGGGTGACAACATGAGACTCCATCTCCAAAAAAAGAAAAAAGAAAGAGAAATGTCTGCCGAGCAGAGGGAGGGCCATGAGGAGAAGACGGCAAGTGGGGATGGAAGGGACCACATACAGCCCAGAAGGAGCAGGCTGGCCAAGGAGCTGCCTGGGAGCACGGGTGACCTGAGGGCAGAGAGGCAGAGGCTGGTTGGAAGAGGCACGCCAGGCATCCTGAGCCAACCTTAGGAACTTGGGGTCATCATTTTAGAGACTGCCAGACTTGTTTATCAAGAAACAAAATTTGGGGGCTTATAGAGTGAAGATGGCTTCACACAGCCAATCAAATTTGGATGCTGGACGTTGTTCCCATTGCCTCTTGTTTGGGGCACTTAATGTAAATTGAAATCTTGGCAGGCCATAGTTTCTAGAATGCTCAGACCTACTCCCTTGTTTGGAGTCTTCCTCTTCCTTCCCCACCCCTCTGCCCAAGCTCGATTCCTCTCTCTCTCCAGTTCTTTATGGGGACCTTCCTCAGGCAGCCTAGATTCTGTGGCTCTACCATTAGGGCCACAGCTTCCAAAATAATCAGGGAGAATGTGGGGTTGTTTTGTTTGTTTTTGGCTGGGGCTGGGTTTGGACCCGCCACCTCTGGCATATGGGGCCGGTGCCCTACTCCTTTGAGCCATAGGCGCCGCCCAGAATGTGTTCTTTTTTGAGAAAACTCTTATCTTTGTGTTTAATATGGGGCTAAAGACACCATCCTTCCTTTTTTTCACTAGACCTAGACAATCAAAGAGCTTTTACAAAAGTTTTAGATTTTTCTATCATGGTTGATTGCACAGAAAAGTCAGTGACCCCATTAATGACATCCTGCTGGTGCTTTTTTGGTGCTTATTAACTAGTTTTGTTTCGTTTTACACTTTGATTCTTGGCTTATTGTAATAATCAAAGTTTAATTTTCTTTAGAAGCCTGTTGTATATTGGCCACCTTAAATCTGTGGATACCATATTTTTATTCCTCTTGACGTGGTGGATAAAATTGTTCAAATGAAATCATCCAGGGTTATTTGGGCTGTTATTCAGAGAAGACTGTACCAGAGGTTTAAAAGAATCAGGTTTCAAAAAATGTTGCATGTGCTCTTGGCTGTTTAGGGATTGGGAATTGCACATAAAGATACTTAAAAAAAAGAATAGAGAAAGCTTCGGCAGGGCGTAGGTAGATTGCAGAGTGAGGAGACAGCCTGGATGGAGTGATCCTCTGTAGCAGGTACAGGTCTTTCTGAATTGAAGCCTGAGGCTGGGTGAGGTTATCTTCACGTTCAGGAGAGAATAAGAATGCAAAGGTGAGAACTAGCTTCCCAGAGTGAAGCACAGTTGGTAGCCTGGGAGAGAGCAGCAGGTGAGTGAGTTCAGGGGCGGCAGGTCCAGCCCTGCACACCGCGGAGGGAAGTCCCGTGAGGACTCATGTCTGCGCCACGCTGTGCCCTTGCCGCTGCCCCCGAATGGTGGAGACACTTGCTGAGGACCGAATTGGATCCCTCTAAATTCATGTGTTGCAAGACCCCCACCCCCACCCCAGTGTGCGGATAACTGGAGATGGAGGCCTTGGGGAGGTGATGAGGTCTAGATGAGCCCCGAGGGTGGAGCCCTCACAATGGGATTGGTGTCCTTATGAGAAGAAGAGGCGGCCGAGCTGTCTGCCATGTGAGGACGCCACGAGACGGCAGCTAACCAGGGAGGTGCGCTCGGCAGACCCGACTGGCACCCTGATCTTGGGCTTCAGAAGCTAGAAATGGGGAAGAGCAGGTTTCTACTGTTTGAGCCACCAGGTCTGTGGTGCTTTGTTACGGGACCTGGGGCTGACCAAGACAGTCCTTCAAATGCCTAAATTCACGATTCCCAGCCAGTGGTCACTCGCATGAATCCTCCGCCCTTTCCTTCCCAGTCAAATAGTTTGATGGGGAGGGGTCATACTTGACATAATCAGGGGGCTTATCCATTGTCTTGACGGGTGGGACAGGGAGTCCTCACCACCCTGCAGACGCAGCCACCTGTAAAACTCCAGGAAGGACCGAGGTGCCCTGATGTCCTCAGCTGGAGCCCAGATGCACCTGTGCTCTCTGAGGCCTCACTGAGCCTGCCTTGCCTGGTCTCTGGCCCCATTTCTGAGCTTTCCCACCCCAGATAGTGTCTGGAATCCACCAGGCCCTTCCAGATTCCCTGTCTCTGCAGATCAGCTCCCTGGAGCAGCTTTTCCTAAACATCCACAGGCAGGATCTTTGTTCTCTTCCCTGCCCCATTACAGAAAAACCAGAGTAGGACACTGTTTACAGGGTAAAAAGAGATTGTTATTCAGGAATGGTTGCAGTGGGGGAAGAGAGGCCTGGAATGCATCCTGGATGAGTGGGAACTTAACAGGTAAGGGGCAGGGTGGATAAACCCCCTTGGGTGGTCACAGCCAAGGGTGGGGCATGTGGAGTTTGATTAGATGTGGTGGGTGGGGGACCTTGGCTAAACCACCTTTGTGGATTCTTGCTAAAATTGGGCAATTTGGAGATAGACATGGAGGTCCAAGGTCGAGGCCTCTTTGTGATGAGGAGTTAGAGGGGCCTAGCTGGTGTCCTTGTCAGTCCCTACACCCCATCCTGTGAGCCACAAGCCCCTCAGAGACCTGGGTTTTCATCATTGAACCCGCAGCAGCCAGACTCCTGCCTGCCATTGGAGGAGGCAGTCTGAAGATTCTTCTGAGCGGCGGAAGGCCTGGGGTGAAGGTGCAGGTCCCCCGTGTGACAGCTGTGGGCTGTACTGACATCCTTTCCACCAGCGTGTGCTCCTGTCTTTGCTGGTCAGCTGCAAAAGATGGGCACCAGCTGCTCCTGAAGCCATGCTGACAGGGGCAGTCCCCTCGCCCGGCGTCTGTAGCCGCTACTGCTGCGTCTGTGGGTGGGAAAGGTGAATGATGAATGAAACTTCTGTCTAGGGTTGTTGGTTGAGCCCAAGAGCTGATGTGAAAGGCAGGGAAAGAAACCACCTCCCCCTGGGGCGGGACACTTGAAATTCCTTTCTCACCAAAGAGGAGGCTGCAGCACCCTCTGAAGACAGCTCAGTGGTCACCAACTGGTATCCCCACTGAGCCGAGGACACATAAACTCTTGGCCTTCCTTGGGGCTGCCAGCTGGTAATTTATTCCTCTAAGTAGAAAACATTTTAGAAATTGTCAGCCGCTGTTACCATTTTTTTTTTTTGCCACAAAATGAAAGTATGTATTTTATCAAAATGCACATCGCTAAAAATGTGCAGCTCTTAACATAAGTGTCCCTCCCACTACACTCTACCTTAGCCCTGACTCCCAGGGCCTTATAAAAACAACCAACCACCCCCCCCCCCAATCTTCTTACTGAGTGGCTGAAAACATGCTGTCCACAATGATAGCCTTCTCCTGAGTGAGGTGGTCCCTCAGCTTGGGGGCCCCTTGTGTGAGT
This sequence comes from Galagoides demidoff, assembly GCA_963574575.1. NCBI lineage: Eukaryota > Metazoa > Chordata > Mammalia > Primates > Galagidae > Galagoides > Galagoides demidoff. The sequence goes on from CAUYQV010146801.1 coordinate 11,465, forward strand.
CCGCCACTGTCCTCCACTGGCTGTAGAAGACCCTGAGTGCCCAGAGCTGGATGAGTAACTTGGGATCTGACATCTTAGTGGGGAAAACATTACACCCTTATTTCCACAAACCTTTGATTGAAATTCAGCACTTTCTTTCATTCTGAATATAGGCACCCTATTGCTTCCCTGTGGCCGCTGTAATGAACTGGGTGGCTTATACAACAGACGTGTGTTGTCTCAGAGTTCTGGAGGCTGGAGGTCTGTGTCAAGGTGTCCGCGGGGTGGTTCCTTCTGAGGAGAGAATCTGTTAGATGCTGAATTCTTTGGTGTTCCTTGGCTAATAAACACCTTTTCTATGTCGGGGGGGGGGGAGGGTGAGCCTGTGTCCAAATTTCCCTTTGCATAAGGTCACTGGTCATAGTGAGTTAGGGGCTACCCTAACGACGTCACTGTAACTCAGTGAAGAGCCTGTCTCCATTCTCAGGTATTAGGGGTTAGGGTATCAATATATGAATTTTTGGAGGGCAGGTGCTGCAGTTCAGTGGGCACTGACCCAGAGTAGTAGCGCTTGTGACTTCATTATTGGAAGAAATCACTTGTAATTTCACACCACATCGTGGTAGTTGTGGGCTCCTACAAATATGAGTGAAACTCACCCTGCCTGTAAAGTTAAGGCCCTTTCAGTTAGTCCTTAATTAGAGATCGTTTCCAATAATGAAGAAATGCATATATTACTCTGGCTTGCTCTTAATAATTATTTTGATCAATTTATTTCAACCTCACTGATTTCCTTTGTAATCCTCTATGTTTCATTTTATGCCTGTAAAAATACTATTCAGAGAAGGGGCTCACAGGCCGCACTGAGTGTGTTGAAAGGGCGGACCCTCGATGTGAAAATGTCTGTGGAGGTTTGTGGCTCCTTAACTGGCTCGGGAAGAACCTGCTCCCCACAGCTCACCCTATGAGGCCCTGTTCTGCCCTCTTGCTGGCTCCAAGAGGAGGCCACTGTCCTCTGAGGAGCAGGTGTCCACCAGGCAGGGTTCTCCCTCCAGGTACCCACAGGTGTCAGCAGGTATGACCTGCCCTGTGAGCAGCCAGCCACACCCCCTGGAAAGTGCACTCCCTGCTTATCCTGTGGCAGGAAGGGGGGGGGGGCAGAATGCCTCTGGGAAGGTGGAAAGGGAAGGGCAGAGCTGAGCTGTTCCTGAGCACCACTGCTACTGCTATAGGGCACACTTTGGCTAGCAGGCAGGGTAGAAGTAATCACCGCTGGGTATGTACTGCTCCCGACTGCCCGGTGAGGCAGGCAGTGTTATCCCCAGTTTGGAGACAGGGACACAGGTGTGGGGCATGCAGATACCCTATGACTCCACTGTGGTGATGGAGCTGGGATGTGATCCAAATTCCTCGTCCTTTCCACCCTAGTGGGCTGCCTGAAGTTAACAAAAAGAGACTGCTTTGCAGCCTCTTAAGCTGATCTATAATGGAAGACAGAGAAAATACTGATTTGACAATTAATGAAGTATTGTAAGACTCGTCCTAGAGCACCTCACAGTGAGGCCGAGGGTCAGCCTTCCACACCCGGCCAGCTGGAGTGCTAAGCAGCCCTCAGCGCTTCAGAGTCACACAAAAAGCAAACCCCAGACCTGACTTCCTGGGGGAATGCTTTCTGGTACTTTGGCCCAAGAAATTCATTGTGAAAAGAGGTTGAATTTGTAGTCAAATTTGAGCAGTTGTACAGAAAACATCATCTTTTCAGAGATATATTTTTAATTAAAATTATTTAAAAATATTGACATGATAAAATTTATGTACAGCAAAATATAAATCTTAGCCACGTGACTCAATTTTGTGTATGTTTGCACCAGTGAACTGCCATTCAGACCAAGAATGGAATGTATGCAGCTCTCCGGAAGGTTCCTTCTAGCTCTTCCCCATCATTTATTCCCCACCAAAGGTCCGCACTGTTCTTACTTCCTTCATCATTGATAAGTTCTGCCCAGTTTTGAACTTCCTATAAATGGAATCATCTTGTGTATACTCTTTCAGGTTTAGCTCTATGGACTCAACAGGTCTGTCTGTTAAACTACTATCCAATATGTGCATCAGTAGTTTTCACTTTTAATGACTGTGTAGCATTTCATTTATCTATTCTTCTGTTGATGGAAATTTCTTGACTGCCGTTGTGATGTTTACAAATATATTGCCTTGCAATTCCAAATTCACCCCTTTTGTCTGCTCTATAGAAATGGATCTGAGCCCTTAAATGTTTTTCCTCTACACTCTGGCCCTCGAAGCTTGTCACTTGGGGGTGCTGGAGAAGCTTTGCAGAAGGAAAGAGTTTTTCTTTCTTGGTTCAGGGGCCCTGGCTTGGTAGGCTCTACTCTATGCCTTCAGCACCTGGCAGACTAAATCTCCCCTGGTACACCTGCTAGGAGGTTTTGTAACAGAGTGCACCTCTGTGAGACAATTCCTGGTAAACAGCTTTCCCTAACAATCTAGAGGCCAGTTTTCTGGCAAGTTCCAGAGGGTGAATTTCAAGTCTGTTCCACTGATAGGGAACTGTGGTTATTTCTCTCACATTCAGTGAGCATGCCTGTGCCCTTGCAGCAGGTATGAGTCTCAGCCCTGGGCTTGGTGGCATTTCCTTGGTTGCTTGACCCCGGCCTTAGGGCCAGTAGCTATTCCTTATATGTGTTTATTTCTATATTCTTTGAAGTTCTCTTATTACTGTTAATCTCTCTTAGTCAGATCCCTTGCAATAGTAAATGATTTGTTTTTTTGTCAAACTTTCTCTGGTTAAGTTACTGGGTGGTGTTTCTCCTCTGTTTGTATCCGGAAGGACACAACAATTTTTGGAATTATGGGCAATGCTGCTGTAACCATTCTTGACCATGTCTCTTGCTGGATGACAGTAGTCATTTCTGGTAGGTGTGTGCTAGGAGTGATTTGCTGAATCATGTCCAGCTGTAGTAGATACTGCCAAAGTAGAAATCGCTTTCCAAAGTCTTTTTCTTTTCTTTTTTTTTTTTTTTGAGACAGAGCCTCAAGCTATCCCCCTGGGTAGAGTGCCATGGCATCACAGCTCACAGCAATCTCCAACTCCTGGGCTCAAGCTAGTCTCCTGCCTCAGCCTCCCAAGTAGCTGGGACCACAGGCGCCCACCACAATGCCCGGCCATATTTTGGTTGCAGCCATCATTGTTGTTTGGCGGGCCCAGGCTGGGGATTCGCACCCGCCACCTTAGGTGTACGTGGCTGGCGCCTTAGCCAATTGAGCCACAGGCACCGAGCCCCAAAGTCTTTGTTTTAGTGTACACACCTGCTGGCAAATTGAAAGACGTCTAATCACCTCACATTCTTGGCACTGCCACCCCTTTCATCATGGTCATTGTCACAAGTGGAAGGATGTTTCATTGTAGTTTTATCTGCATTTCCCAAGTGGCTAGTGATACTGACTTTTCTTGGACTTTCGGCCATGTGAATATCTTCTGTTTGTGCAATGTCTGTCGCAGTTCATCTTTTGAAACTGTGGGTGTTCTTTTTTTTTTTTTTTTTTGGTCCTTTCCTTACTGATTCATAGAAGATTTTGATGTATTGTGGATAATAGTCCTTTGTCAGATATATTTGTGTGTGTATGTGTGTCTCAAAATATATTCTCCTACTCTGCGGCTTGCCTTCACACTCTCTCGATGGTACCTTTTGAAAGTACCTTTATCAAGCTTTTCTTTATATGTTTTGTGTCCTGTTTAAAAATAACTTCCTAGTATTGTGGGGATCAGGTCACAAGTAGATTCCCTTGGAACAGAAGCTAATCTATGTCCCAGGAACTTTCTCACCTGAACAGACAGATGTGGTCATATGTTATACTAACTGGGATTATTTTAAAAAACAATCTGACTAAACCCCTCTCCTATGTTTTCCTTTAATAGATTGGATCTGTTTTAAAAAACAAAAAGGGGGGAATGTGGGATAGAGCATAGGGTTAAAAGTTCTAGACACTGGGGACAGAGTGATCTGGGAAAAAGCCAAGCATCTCTGCTGACCCTGAGCCCTGAAAACAATGCTCACTAGACCCAGCACACTGTCTCAGTGCTATGCCCTATTTAGCAGTGATAAGAAAAAGGCAAGACAGAAGTGCAATAAACAGTTATGTGTTAAGAGTTAAATCATGAAGTTAAAGAAAAACTTGAAAAACTCCTTGTTTTTTTTATCCTTGGCTATCTCTTTGAAGCTTGCTGCCGTGCTGTATTTTCTCAAGCCTGACCTTGCAATAAAAGTCAGAGAGGGTCACTGGAGGGGGTTGCACCTTGTCTCTCCATGTGGAGGGCTTGCTAGTCTTCCTCCCAGGTTCCCTCAGTTCAATGCGTACTGTGACTGAGTAGGTGTTGCTATTTTGTGTCAAGTCACACTGACATAGTATATGATTATTAATCTTTTCTTCTGGAAGTTTTATTGTTGCTCCTTTCACCTTAAGGAGTGTAATCCATCTGGGTATAATTTGGGGGTGGTGGTCAGGTACTTCTTGCTTATGTGGATATCAGTTTGACTCAGCACTCTTTACTGAAAGATTATTATTCTTTACCCACTAAATGATTGTGGCATCTTTGTCCTTTATCAAGGACAACATAGGGGTAGGTCTTTTTCTGAACTTTGTATTCTGCATAATTCATCTCTTTTTCTATCCTTATGCCAATGTCCTTAAGTAGTTAAAATGCCTCTCAGCTTATTCCTCCAGTAAAGGAGTCTGCTGGACTCTGTTACAAGATTGGGTTGGCATCCTGAGCTTTCATATGGGATGTCTGTTTTTCTAGGGCCCCAGCCAGCTTAGAGGAGTCCTCAGGGTGCAAAATGAGTGGCATGTGTGGCTACTCTGTACCTCAACCACCTGCCCCCCACTCTTCTGGACTGTGTCCTTGAGGGTCTTACTCCTGCTGTCTTCCTCAGGAACCTTCCTATTCCCCTTCCTGGCCTGGCACCTCTTCCTCGGTCTTCCAGGAGATCCTCCTGAAGCACTGACAGGAGAGTCAGTCGACGTAGTCGGTGCAGCCCACTGATGGGCTTCTCCAATAACTATATTTTCCCATATAGGCACTGGATTGAAATGGGGCCAATTAATGACCCTAAAATTGCCTCTAAAAGTTCAAGTGAAAGGAAAAGTCACATGTCTCTCACTTTAAATCAAAAGCTAGAAAGGATTAAGGTATATTGAAAGTTGAGATATGTCTCTTGAACAAACAGCCAAGTTATGAATGTAAAGGAAAATTTTTTGAAGGAAATTGAAAGTACTACTCCAGTGACCACATGAGTGATAAGAAAGCAAAATAACCGATAGGGAGCTGAAATGGAGGAGATTTCATTGATCTGGGTAGAAGAGCAAACCAGCCACATGTCCTTAAGCTAAAGCCTAATCCAAAGCAGGACCCTGACTCTCTCTAGTTCTATGATGGCCAAGAGGTGGGGAAGCCGCAGAGGAAAAGCTGGAAGCTAGGAGAGGTTGCATCATGGACTTGAAGGAAAGAAGCCATCTATCTAACAGAAATGCAGGGTAGGGCAGGAAGTGCTGATGGAGAAGCTGCAGCAAGTGAGTTGTCCAGAGACCATCACTGAGACCATTGATTCCAGTGGCTTCACTGAACAATAGAATTTAAATGTAGATGAAACAACCTGATTTTGAAAGAAGATGCTGTTTAGAACTTTCATAGCTAGAGAGGAAAAGGCAATGTCTGGCTTCAAAGCTTCAAAAGACAGATCTCTCTCTTGTTAGGGACTGATGCAGCTGGTGATATTAAAGTGAATCTAATGCTCCTTTACCATTCTGAAAATTCTAAAGCCCTCAGGAATTATGCTAAACCTGCTCTGTTTATACTCTGTAAATGGAACAACACATCCTGGGTGACAGTGCATCTATTTACAGCATTCAGTTTACTGAATATTTTAAGCCTACAATTGAGACCTACTGCTCAGAAAAAAAGATTCCTTTCAAAATATTACTGCTCATTGAATTTTGAAAGCTGTTTTACCCTAGGTAAAATGCTATTGAACAACATTGCATACTATGGAGAAATATTTAATGAAAAAAGGGGTCAGTGTGGCAAACTTCATTGTTGTCTTATTTTAAGAAATTACACAACAACCCCTACTTTCAGCAGCTACCACCCTGATTAGAGCTCTAATGGAGGTGGACAGGAGATGAATGTTTGTTTTCATTCTGCAACCCATTGATCAAAGAGTAATTTTGACTTTCAAGTTGTATTGTTTAAGAAGTAAAGTGATAGCTACCATAGAGAATGATCATGCTGATGGATCTTGGCAAGGTAAACTAAAAACCTTCTGGAAAGAGTTCACTACCTAGATGCCATTGAGAACATTTGTGATTCATGAGAAAAGGTGAAAATATCAACATTAACAGGAGTTTGGAAGAAATTGATTCTAACCGTCATGGATGACTTTGAGGGGTTCAAGATGTTAGTCAGAGAAGTGACTCCAGATGTGACAGAAACGCAAGAGAATTAGAAATGGATCTTGAAGATGGGACTGAATTGCTGCAACTCATGATCAGACTTGATTGGATGAGGGCTTGCTGCTTACGAATGAGCTAAGAAAATGGTTTCGACCAGGCGCCCGTGGCTCAATCGGCTAAGGCGCCAGCCACATACACCTAAGGTGGCAGGTTCGAATCCCCAGCCCGGGCCCGCCAAACAACAATGATGGCTGCAACCAAAAAATGGC
>CAUYQV010146802.1:0-53541 GCA_963574575.1 Galagoides demidoff
AGCAACCTCCAACTCCTGGGCTCAAGCGAGTCTCCTGCCTCCGCCTCCCAAGTAGCTGGGACCACAGGCGCCCGCCACAACGCCTGGCCATTTTTTGGTTGCAGCCATCACTGTTGTTTGGCGGGCCCGGGCTGGGGATTCGAACCCGCCACCTCAGGTGTACGTGGCTGGCGCCTTAGCCGATTGAGCCACAGGCGCCGAGCCAGCCCACAGGCTTTGGAGACAGACCAGACAGAGGTGACATGCACAGGCTTGAGGGAGGTGGAAGAGAGGGCGGGGAGGAGTGGCTACAGGCAGCTCTTGGGCTGAGCAGGGGCCAAGACTGAGGATGGGCTGGGAGACTGCTCTGCCAGAGAGAAGACTGGCCCTCACTGGCCAAGGGGACCAAAGACAGCTCCACTGTGATTGATGAAGGGCGTCATCTCAGTCACCATCCCATTATTCTTTTCCCAAACCAAGTTAACTGCAGAGCTGGGGCTCCTTCCACAAGGCACCCTGGGAAGCTGGGTGTCAGACCCCCAGGACTGTCAGAGTTGTGGGATGTTCTTTACTGATAAAATCACTTGTAGACTCGAGACAGCACAGGATGGGAAGCAGCTGCGTCCTGGACACTATTTTCTGTAATGACAGTCCACTGGTAGTCACACTCGCTCCTGACCCTGGGCTGAGGGAGTGGCCAGGATCAAACAGACCAGATGCTCACTCCCATGTGACCTCACACCCATGTTCTCAAACCACGTGCCAGGTGTCATCAGCAGATGGGCAAGTGTCCCCTGCCAGGAGTGGAGTGGCTGCAGGGAGGGGCAGCTCCAGAGGCGGGGGCCACCTCTGTGAAGACAGGTGGGATGAGTACACCACCAGGGCAAAGGGACAAGGGGCAGCACAGAGGCCAGGCAGGATGGCGGAGCCAACTCTGAGATCCAAACATCCCAGGTTTTGAGGTCATGAGGACCCGGAGCTGGAGGCAGCTTAGAGACGCCAGCAGGGTAGAGGATCGGAGTCCCCAGACAGAGACACAGAGCCAGCCTGCCCCAGCCCAGTGCTCAGTCCTCTCTGTGGGTGGATCTCGTTATTCTTTTTCCAGTTCCAACACTTGGGTATTTTTAATTTTTCTTTTTAAGTAGCACAAGCTCAAAGATAGCCACTTCCGCTCCGAGGACAACTTTAGCCATCTCCCTGATTTTGACGGGAAGCATTCTCCTTTTGTTATTTTCTAGATAATTTAAGTCCAGATTTTACTTTCCTTTGACCAGTAGTCACCTGGAGGAGTGCTGCTTCATTTCTAGGTGCTGACATTATTGTCAGGGAGGCTTGGGCTTAATGGGTCTCACTTCGAGGAATTTGTAATTAGAACACTGAAGCCCACGGTCATATTTCACAAATGTTCCCCTGGATACAAGAGATAAGCTCCCGTTCCCCAGTAGAACATTCTCTCTGATATATCTGCAATAAGATAAATTAAGAAATAAATAAAATAAAAATCCTACAAACCCCCCGATTAAGCGCTTCCGATGTGCCGGCTGCTTTCCCCGAGTTATCTCATTTCATCTCCCCCTACCCCAGGACTCCCTTACAGCAAGGGGGACCCAGGCCTAGGGAGGTTAAATTGGGGCGGCTGCCATGCACAACTTGGGGGTATCTTCAGAAATTAGGAAAAGGGTGAAGCGTGGGGAAGTCAGAGGAAGAGCGGGTCCCAGGACGGGTCATCCTGGTGAAGGCGCCACTGGCTGAGCTCCCGCAACCAGAGCTGCACACCAGCAAATCTGTCAGGCGCCGCCCGGAGGTCTCAACAGAGGCCACGGGCTGGGGAGAGGCCAGGACAGACCTGAGAGGACACACTCGGGGGAGGGTGAGAGAGGAGCAGGTGGAGACCGAGACCCCCGGGGCCTCATGTCCTCACTTTGACACGCAGCCCCCAAGTACCAAGCTGCCTTGAGTATCGAGTTTTGGGGACGTGGACTGGAGGCCCAAGAGAGGGCAATGCAGGAGGGTGGGGGCACGATGCTCTAGCTGTGGTCATCAGAACTGCAGCCCAGACCTGTGCTTCCCAGGACCACATGACACGAGCTGAGCAAACCCCTCCCCTGAGGGTGCCACCCAACATCCCTCTGCACAGAGCTGCCTTTTGTGCAGAACCAACGTGACCAACAACATTGAGGTTCTTTTCTGGGCCAGAGCACAGTCCCTCCTTCCAACTGGCTCACACTCTAAAGACCTGACAGAGAAGCCGGACCCTTGCCTTGGGATGAGGGCCCGACGGGGGCCCCTCTAGGCTGGAACAAAGAGATGGGAGGGCAGCGTGGTGCTGGGGCCGAGCGGGCGGGCTGGCTGACCACGCAGCACAGGGCGGCCACTGTCTCTAGCATTCAGTCCTTGGACTTAAAGCTCCTTAACTCTTTTCTTTTCCCAGTTTTTGGGTCTTTCAAGGTATAATTAAAGGAGGATCTCAGTAATTAATGGTAGGAACGAGATTCTCCTTCCAGCTTTTAAAAATAGCACAAAAAAGGAAAACTGGGTGGCTTGGTTAAGGGCACTTGGGAGGATGACAAGACAAAATTCAGGACTGGGAACTATTTTGAGAAGGAGGGAAACACACTCTGTGGGTACGAAATTCCCCAAGTCCCTTTCTCCCAGCTGTGGGCCCTCTCCGGGCTACTTACACCAGCTGCCCCAGGCTGTCCCCAAGATCACCTGGGGAGCTTTAGAAACCACCAGCACCTGGGCCTCCTGCCACCACCTGCAGCTACTTCTCAGGTCTAGGGGAGGAACTGGCCAGGGGTGGTTGCCTGCAGGGATGAGGGGAAGGGAGAGAATGGGACGGGCCAACCCTACGTAAAGGAGAACTGTCCTTCCCTAGTAGAGATAGTGGCAACAGAAGGACCTTGAGATGATCAGGGAAGGCCCAGGAAACTGACCACAGGCAGGATTCAAACCTCTGTAACAGAAGAGGTGAGGCTGCCTGGGAGGGGCAGGGGGATGTGGGCAGGTGCAGTGGCGCTTCTCTCCAGAGCAGCATTGGAGGGAACCCAGGAGCAGCCCAGACTCTTGGGCCCTCCCAGACCTGCTGAACATTCGGGTAGGGCCTGGTGACCTGGAGCTGTGGCTCTCACCATGAGCACACGGGCCTGGTGATGTGGGGGGGGGCGGGGGGGAGGATGTGACTTTGTAAAGAAGGGCCCAGAAACTGCAAGCCACAGGATCTGCCATTCAGACGGCCACTTTAATAAAAAGTCAAGACCGGGCACGATCTCTCATGCCTGTAGTCCTAGCACTTGGGAGGCCAAGGTGGGTGGATTGCCTGACCTCACAGATTTGAGACCAGCCCGATTCAGAGTGAGACCCTGTCTCTAAAAATAGCTGGGTAGGCTCGGTGCCTGTGGCTCAATTGGCTAGGGCGCCAGCCACGTACACCTAAGGTGGCGGGTTCGAATCCCCAGTCCTGGGCCCGCCAAAACAATGATGGCTGCAACCAAAAAATGGCCAGGTGTTGTGGCGGGCGCCTGTGGTCCCAGCTACTTGGGAGGCGGAGGCAAGAGACTCGCTTGAGCCCGGGAGTTGGAGGTTGCTATGAGCTGTGATGCCATGGCACTCTACCCAGAGGGATAGCTTGAGGCTCCGTCTCAAAAAAAAAAAAAAAAAAAAATAGCTGGGTGTATGGCAGATGCCTGTAGTCCCAGCTACTTGGGGAGCTGAGGCAAGAGAATCGTTTGAGCCTAAGAGTTTGAGGTTGCTGTGAGCTGTGATGCCACAGCACTCTACCAAGGGTGACAAAATGAGACTCCGTCTCAAAATAAATAAATAACTATAAAATAAAAAGCCAGCTGGATGACCAGGGATGGGCCAACAGAAGGAGGGGTGGGGATCAGGGCAGCAGAGAGGCAGAGGTTGTGCCAGAAAGAGGAGGGAGATTCTACAGAGCCTGGGTTTCCCAGTGGAAACCTCCACAGCTAGAAGTCACAGAGCAATCCTTCTAAGTCCTTTGGGGAAGAGAATTCCCTGGAGAATGCCACACTCAACCAGGAAATGTTTTCAGACACGCAAAGCTCAGAAAAACGACTCTCTACCCATGACTGGGAACACCCCCTAAAGCAGCTCAACTTTCTTCCTCAGCAGTCTCTGACAGACACGTCCACCCAGGCAGACCCACCCCGGGGTGTGGCCGTGGTGGACGGGAGCACAGGGTCTGGCGTGCCCCTCCTTGTTTGCTGAGGTACAGATGTGCCAACACACACCACGTGGACAGAAGGACCCCAGTCCCCAGCAGCACAGAGCCAGCCTATCAGCTCTGGATCTCTCACAGCTGCACTGTGACAGTTTAAAAAGTCTCTGTTGAAGCCACTGCCATATGGGGCCTTTGCTATGGCAGCTGAGGCTTTATTTTAGTTACTATATTATCTTTCATGGGAAGATACTAGAGGACGTGTTTCACCAAAACCAGCAAAGAGGAAAATTGAAGATGTGTGAATCAGGGCATGGAGCCAGGCGAGGCACAGGCCATCCCAGGGGCCAGTTCAGAGCAGGCGAGGACAGCAATGTGATCAGGAGAACCCGGGATGGAGCTCTCCAGGGGAAACGGCACCGCCCAACCGAGAAGCATTTTCCAGAGCTGCTGCAGGTGGAGAGAGACTTGCTGGGACAGTCAAAGCAGAAAGAAACCAAGACAGTAAGGAGCAACAGCGGCAGAGCTCTGCAGAGCCGCGGCCACGGTGCCCCACCTGGCTCACGTCGAGGGGGCCGGGCCACGTGCCGGGCAGCAGCGGACGGTGCCACAGCTGCGGTGCGCAGTGAAGGGGCACCAGAGCGCTGTGCTGTCTCAGCTCTTTGGGGTTATTTCTACATAATTCTTTAGTCGAAAATAATCTAAACATAAAAAATAAAACACAATGAAAAAGACGAAGTTTCCTTAAGTTGAGAAGTGAGGAATGCACGCTGAAGGTTCCTCGGGGTCTGCCCTGATCAGGGCTACAGCCAGCCCCCAGGTCTAGGCACCCCCAGCTATCTTTTGGGTCACCAATAATGGGCAGGACAGGGAGGGGACAATAGAAAGGAAACCGGCTTTTCTGGGCTGACACCCAGCACTTTTCAGGAAGAAGAGGGATTATGTGTTGATTCCCTCAGGACTCAGGGAAGGCAGAAGCCAGCAGCTGGGCTGGCCTGTCACGATGTCCTTCAGTTTAGACCTGCAGAGACAGACAGCCCTCCTTCCTGGCCTACGAAGGCCACCCTGAGCCCCTGGATTCCCAGCAGAAAGGCTTCTCTCTCTTCCAAAACATCTTTCACAAGCTTGTCATGACTGAGACGTGTGTTTGCCGTCCTGAGGACTGAAGCTAGCCAACGCACTGAATCACAGTGGGACTCGGGCGCAGCTTTGTAGAGACACCCACAGTTACACAATTACTGAAGACAGGCGGAACTGGCATCCATTTCAGTCACTATTTCCCTTTGCAATTGGCATCTACTGAATTACAGTTTAGAGCAGACTTTGATTCAAATTGATTTTAGATGCCACTCTTGTCGACAGGACTCCAGAGGAAACACAACGAAGTCAGGGTTCCTGGGTGTTTCCAACGCGGTGTTTACTTCACTCCCCGGGAGGGCCCGGGGAGTTACTGGCAACATAAGAGATGGCTTGGTTTGGTAAAATTATTAGACATAATTTTTACAAATCGTGGGCACAAAGCCCCTACTAAAATAAGCATCAAATATCGTAAAGCTGTCATGAACACTTCTTAAATGCACAGTAAAAATGTGCCTGTATCAGGCTCGGCGCCTGTAGCTCAGCGGCTAGGGTGCTGGCCACATACACGGGCTGGTGGGTTCGAACCTGGCCCAGACCTGACAAACAACAATGACAACTACAACAAAAAATAGCCAGGTGTTGTGGCAGGGCCTGTAGGAAGGCTGAGGCAAGAAAATCCCAAGAGTTGGAGGTTGCTGTGAGCTGTGATGCCAGAGCACTCTACCGAGGGTGACACAGTGAAACTGTTTCAAACAAACAAACAAACAAACAAAAAGTATCCGTCAAATGAAGCCCCTTAGACTCCACAAAGGAAGGTGACACGCTGTGGCTGTCTGAGGGGCTTTCCAACACTTCCCACTCGCCTCTCACTGGGGCCTTCCCCACGTGAAGACAGACCGGGCCGACCAGTGTGGGCCTTTTCACCAAGGAGAAAACAGTAATGGGAAACTTCCAGCACGCAGACCAAATACGCAAAACTTGGAGCACAGAGTTCAATACCAGGGAGAACAGAGATAAATGAGGCTCAAAGACATTTCCTTGAAGCTACAGAAACCCGGGCATGGGACAGCCAGATTCCTAAGAGGGGGCTGCGGCCCACGCTGGAACCTGAGGGAGTGGAAAGAGACAGTGGCCAGTAAGGAAGAAGAATCAGCAAACTTACGAGGCCACAGCTATCCTCAGGGTGGAAAGTTCCTCCAATTATTACAATATGCCTGCCCTGGAAAGTACCATTTGCTATAAAGTAAAGTTTCCCCCGGGCAGGACTTAAGTTAATAGGATCTAAGGGCAGGGCAATGAGCATTTAGTGGAAAGAGGAAAACAATCATGAAATTGAAAACAGACAAATGCAAGGAATTAGTTTAAAAAAAAAAAAAAAAAAGCAAACTTTAAAAACATATCTCAACTCAGGCCCAGGGCCCATTGGTCCTTCATCCTGAAAGTAATCTGTGCCTCTCATTCACAGAATGAGTATCCACAAAGTGTGGGGGGTGCTGGATGCCCTGCTCCCGAGACATCAAAATATGAAAGTAAGCCAAGCCTAGAATGCTATCTTTTAAACTGGGTTTTGAAGGATGAGTAGGAGTTTTCTGAGTAGAGAAGAAAGGAGAACTTAGAATGCCAGGTAGTTAGAGGTGACAGTACAAATGAATGGTATTGTGCAAAAGGACAGGATGCTTGGGAATGACGGCCAGTAGCACACCCCTGATAGCTACGCCCAACTTTGGGAGCCCCACACCATCTTTTCCGGCTTCCATCATTTATACCACTTCACTACTTTCTCCCTGATATTTTTCTTCAAATAAACTTATTTTTTAAAGTTTACTTTAGTCTCATTCAAAATAACAATATCAATGAAATTACAAATACGATGTGCTACTTATATATTTGCCTTAAATCACAAAATTACACACGATTAAAGTAAAAACTGTCCATCTGTGCACCTAAAGCTAAGTCCTCTTGTGTCCCAGCTGTGCTTTCCAAACTCAGGGAAAGCTGAGCTAGGAACGTGAAGACCCGTGCTGCTGGAGACGGGATCTGCATTTATTGGTAGAATATAAATGCAGACATCAGAGGCAAAAACATTATTAATTAGCCACTCTTTGTTAGTGGGTCGCAGTGTCATTCCCCAGGGCCCTGCCCCTGCCCCTGGGCACTCATGAAGCATCTCGTAGCTGTGAGGCCACAGGACTGCACGTGACCCTCCAGGGGGACAGAGTCGCCCACTGACTTTCACTTCCAGTCTGAGAAACAGGCATTGACGGTATTTTGGTAATTTATTATGCAACCTCTTAAAAGCTTAAATTTATACTTCACTAAACACCAGAGCTTAAAGTGGGTCAGCTGGCAGCACGACTTCCTGTGGGATGGACAAGGACCCAGGGGACGGAGTGGGGCAGCCACAACCACTTGCTTCTCACCTCCGTGCACGAAGCCATGCAGAGTGCAGTCTGAAGGCCCCACCAGGTGGATCAGGCTGGACTGGCTGTAGCTGACGGTGTACGGCTCTGGAACAGAAAGGAGATGGGTCAGTCATGGGCAGATGGAGTCCCACATGCAAATGGTCTGGCAATGCGGAGACTGCCCTGATGTCTGCATGGTCACCAAAGGCATCCAACTGCTGGCAACTCACACGGGATTTCTTTAAGGAAAAATAGGGTCTCCAAACAGACCATAGCTGGTGAAGGGGAAGGCCTGCAAGGATCAATCAGCCACCATGCTAGTGGATCATGACATTACTCCCTGGGGACACTGGCACTCCTGCAAGGCCCTGTCCAAAGATACCCACTAAACATCTCAAGGCTCTAAGGTCCCAGGGTTGCACTTGCCCCTCCCCTGGGATCTAAAGACAGGTATTTTCTAGGTCTGGCTTTTGACAAGTTAATGTTTCTCAGCAGTAAAAACACTGGTGGGATGAAGGGTGATCCTGACCCAGAATTTGATATCTGGGGTCTCTTAGCTGTTAGGTGTCACCTCTGAGACCTTGGTGTGTGACCAAACTGTCAAACTCATAGTTGAGGTCCTGACCCCTGAGTGCTGCAGAATGTGACTGCATGTGCAGACGGGGTCTTTGAAGAAGTTAAAATGAGTCATTAGGGTGGGCCCTAATCCCACGTGACTAGCATCCCTGTAAGGAGAGGTGATCAGGACTCTGGCCTTACAGAGGAACAACCAGGTGAGGACACAGGAGGAGACTAACACCTGCAAGCCCAGGAGAGCAGCCCCGGGGGGAGCCAGCCCTGGGACACCTCGATCTCAGACCTCCAGCCTCCAGGACCATGAGACCAATTTCTGCTATTTAAGGCCCCCAGCCCATGGTCCCTGGTTCTGATAGCCCCTGCACACACATACAAGTATTCTCCACCCAGAAATTCAAACTGAGTACCTCGTTGCCCAACATTGAATTCAGCCTCAAATACGTACCTCCAAACTCAGAAACCTGTTTTTGAGGTTCAGAAGCCTCAAAAAACAAATAAGATACCCTGAACACAGGAAAACCCTTCTCTATGTTTAGATCCACCAACACTGCTGTTACACTCGCCACAGCACTCAGCAGTCACTGGCCGTACAGGTGTGCAGCCCGGAGCGGCGGGCCAGACCACAGGACCGGGTATGTGGTGGGCTCTACCAGCCAGCTGTGGGAAACTGCACTCTGATCACACAGTGAGGTCGTCCAATGGCCTCTGTGAGTTCCTGAAAGCTCTATTTCTCAGGTGAACCAAAGGCATGTGTAAACAGGCCCTGGAAGCCCAGCACGTAGGGCCTCAGCTCTCCCTCCCCCAGTGCTGCCCAAACGCAGTGGGGCACTATTTATAGTCACCCTGGCTCAGAGGCGGGACATGTGACTGGCCTAAATACCCACCTGCTGAATCCCAGGGCTGAGGAAGAGGCTGAAGACAGTCAAGAGTCGCAGCTTCCATTTTTTTGCTCTTAGCAAGGTAGGTCAAGAAAGAAGGGAGCTCAAAAAAGAAAGAGCTGGTTTCTAGGTAGAACGGCAGGCGAAGGAAGCCCAGAAACTTGGGGCATTAAAAGCTGGGAGAGGCCTATTGTTTCTCGACCTGAGGGAGACTTTGAAATCAAAACCCTACTAAGACTTAATCTTGTGGGATAAAGTGTGGTTTTCCTACCAGCTGTCTTGAGAGTGTGAGAGAGAGAGGAGTGAGGAAATAACCAGACATGTTAACAAGGCTTGAGGACTGTGTGTACAAGGAACGCCGGGGGTGGCCACTGTCACCCGGAACTGGTGGGAGCAGACAGACCAGACACCTGCTCAGAGCAGTTAATGAGGGGATAGAATTCTCCTAGATGACAAATGCTTCTGACTGCTCCAGCCTTGAAGAAGCTCTGATCCCCAACCGAGGTGGGCAGGAGGTGGGCCTTGAGCCCTGTTCCTCAGGGCACACTTTGGGGCAGTCCACAAGGGAGAACCTTCCAGACAGCAGAGTCCGGCGCCATGGAGTTCCTCCCCTCAGAGCAGAACCAGGGTCTCATCAAGAACTGTCCCTGGGGCCACAACTCAGACCCCGGCGGGATTTGCCACCACTTGGCCCAGGGGCTCCTGTGGCCGCTCATTCTCTCTGGTCCCGTGTTTGTTCCTCTCTCCCTCCCCTGCTATGTGAATGAGTCAGTGCAAAAGACTTGTCTTTGCAGTTCAGTGGCTGCAAGCCCAGGAGGACCCACACCTCACCCGATGAAGAAGCCTGCGCGTGACCTTGAACTGATGTGGGGGCTGCACGGGATTTCCAGTGCTCCTGGGGGAAGGTGTCTGACATGTACAAGGAGGACGAGACGGGGATCTGGTGTCCCGAGGGCAGGACCAGGCAGAGGCGACTTGCTCATCACCAAACCCATGTCCTCACCCTCTTCCACACAGAGCCTCCCCTGTGGGGGATCTGCAAACACCCCTCCTGCAGAACAGCTCAGTGCCACTCCAGGCCTGGCCACAGAAGCCTCAGACACATGAGCCTCCCTGCTCTGTCCCCTGCTGGGACCTACTACCGATGATAGAGACCAAGACCAAAGGGGCCTTAAAACCTGGACCCCTGGTGTTTGGAAGAGAACCATCCCTACTCAGGACTTCACTTAAGCGAGAAATGATCCTCCACTGAGTTACATCCTAGGATTTCAGGGCCCATCTGCTGTAACAGCTCCTGTGACCTTGACTATACAGTGCCTAACCTTTGAACCTGCAGTTTCAAAATGATCCGAGGAACCTGAATTAGGATCCCAGAGCAACAACGAAGGAGGGTGACATGACCATAAACGATCAAAGCCCTTCCTCCTCTGAGCCCGTCCCACTCACGTGCATTTTAGCAACACAGTGGCTTCATCATCTGTTTCCAGGTGAAAACAACCAAGACAGTTAAGTCCCACGGAGCAGCAGAGCTGGGATTCAGACCCAGGCAGTGCCACTTGAACCTCCCTTCGCACCCCGCCCCATCCTCTCTTGCCCCCTCATGCCTTACTCCCTTGTCCCGGGGCCAGGGCTGATGGGAGCAGGAATATGGGCCTGACCAGATGGCCAGTGACGTCGGGAGAAAGGCGCTCTCCAGCCTCTGCACTCTTGTGGATGGCTCAGAGCGCATCTGCCTGGGGACGTGGCCAGAGCCAGCATGACCCCAGGAGGGTAGATCCCAACCCAGGAACCAGGGCTGGGTGGCCTGCCAAGACCCCAGCTGCACTGGCAGGGTGGACCAGACATGGAAGTAAACACTGTTCCAACCCCAGGGCCAGGGACGAGGCCGGGCTGATTCTGTCATAAACTCAATAGCCTCAAAGTGGACGGCCATATGGTCAAACATTCCCCGTACGGTTTAAGCTGGATGTCTCACAGCCATGAATCTGAAGACCTCAAGGTTATTGTATTTTCTCTTGTCAGATGAAGAAAACAATAATGACAACTAGGTTTTTCGGTTGTATATTGAGAAATCACAGCTGTAAATATTGGACAACTGGCATGACAAGAGCTCTCGGGCTCTGAGAAAGCCCCTGTGGAGGCTGCTCATCCACAGCCTGGACCCTGACTCTAGGTCGGGCTGATCTGGGACCTGCAGAGCCGGGAAGGAGGCAGCTCAGAGGCCAAGACTGTCCTGATGGGGAGGGTGGGTCCTCCCACAGGAAGGAGCAGCATGTGTCCTGCCTGTCAGAAAGACCCCAGTGCCAACTATGCACCACACATCTTTCTCCCCTGACCTGCTGTCCCTGTGAAACCCGACTCACCCAGGCTGAGACACCACAAGAGACCAGGCCGGTCCCTGATGAGCCCACTCCAGCTCTGGAGGGCACTGGGCAGTCTGGGTTAGAGTGGACTCGTCTAGCCCTGCCGGCCAGGTGCCAGTTCTATTAGGAAATGAAGTCAGAAATGTAAATGGGCAAGCCAGAAAGAACAGACATGTGCTCCCTTAAGAAGTATTTAAAAGCCTGAGCCTTGGCTTGGTGCCCATAGCTCAAGCGGCTAAGGCGCCAGCCAGATACACCAGAAATGGTGGGTTCAAATCCAGCCCGGGCCTGCCAAACCACAATGACAACTACAACCAAAAAACAGCTGGGTGTTGTGGTGGGTGCCTGTAGTTCCAGCTACTTGGGAGGCTGAGGCAAGAGAATCGCTTAAGCCTAGGAGCTGGAGGTTGCTGTGAGCTGTGATACCACAGCACTCTACCCAGGGCGACAGCTTGAGGCTCTGTCTCAAAAAATAAATAAATAAACAAATAAATAAAACAAAATAAATATAAAAGCCCAAGCCTCTAATCTAATTATCTGAGGAAGATGTATTCTTATAAAGCACAGGAAAGTGAAAATAAAAGCATGTAAAAATCTATCAAGAAATCCTGAGATTCAGAACGCCAAGTTTTGATTCTGTGGAAGAGTAACAGACTCTGAAAATAGGATGTATCAGATTTACAACCAAACAGGAGGGCAGACAGAAAACAACCCATTAGCAAAGGAATTTAAACTGGGTCAGGCCCTCATCTCAGGGCTCTCAAAGCCAGAGGCAGGCCATCAGCACTGCCCACGCCTGTGGACCCCTGCAGGGGTCTGGCCTCCACCCTGAGCTCCTTCCAGAAACTGCCCACAGAAAGGCAGGTCCAAGCTGCCCCATGGGCCGCCCAGCGTCCCCTCCACTTCCCTCTTCGCCTCTGTTGGGCTAGACACTGTGTCTCCTCTGTTTCTTGTGAGGACACTTGCCACCAGATTTAGGGCCCATCTGGGTGATCTAAGATAATCACCTCAAGATCCTTAACTTAATCACACCAATTTTCCCTGTTAAGGTCTGGTCCACAGGTTTGGGGGAGTAGAATGTGGGCACTGAAGCCGTCCAGCTTCTCTCCCCGCCAAGAAGCTCCTGAGTGGTGTGCAGGCTCCTCTCCTAGACACCTCTCCTCCCTCCCCTTATCCCACGGCAGGCCTCGGTATCTCAGGACCCTGGATGTGACAGGGGCCTGTGCTGTGCACTGCTGGGTTGACAAACTCATTGTCTATATATGTTTTGTTTCTAAATCTACCACTTCCCTGGGGATTCCTCAAAACAGCAACATTCTTTTTTTTTTAGACGCAGAGTCTCACTTTGTCGCCCTCTGTAGAGTACTGTTATGTCATAGCTCACAGCAACCGCCAACTCCTGGGCTTAGGTGACTCTCTTGCCTCAGCCTCCCGAGTAGCTGGGACTACAGGTGCCCGCCCAAAACAGCAACATTCTTTATACTAGCACTGACAGGTTGATTTTTCATTTTTCTTTCTTTTTGGTGTTTGTTGAAAAGCAAATGTGAGGGTGGCGCCTGTGGCCCAGTGGGTAGAGCGCCTGCCCCATATACTGAGGGTGGCGGGTTCAAACGCGGCCCCCGCCAAATTGCAATAAAAAAAAAAGCTCTAAAAAAAATAAAAAAGAAAAGCAGATGTGAAATGAAAGAGAAGTGACCTACAGCAGAGGTTTTACCAACAGTAAAGAAACCAACCTACGCAGTCCCACTGGCCTCAGGTGACAACTGTGCTGCTTTTGGCAGGCTGAGGCTGGGACACACACAGAAAAGGTTGGGGAGACAGAAATATAAGGAGACCGAAGCCACACAAGGACCTGTTAGACCTTCAAGCAGACATGGCCTGGGAGGCACACACTTGCCAGCCACGTGCTGGTAGGGCCCAGCCGAGCCAGGAGTCCTGTGCCCATCTGCACACCTGCTGGGTTCCATCAGTCCCACCGGTGGTGTTGAACACAGATTGAAGCCAGGCAGGTGGGTGGCCGAAGCGAATTCCCAAGTAGCGTCAGCAGGAGCTGGGCGCCTCTTGGGCAGAGCTAGGAGCAGGTAGAACCCAGAGGGCAGCCAAAGCCACAGGCACATCCCGGAGGAAAAGGGGTCACTGAGAACAGGTGCCTACATCACTGCCAAGGTTGAACCCAGACACATGCACCACCAGGCTCCTGGGGCACTAGGGGCAGCAATCCCTCCCAGGCAGAGGTCCAGCTCAAGGATGGTACCCCAAGGAACCCAGCATGAACAGGCGAGCACCAGGAGCCCAGGCCCACACGGCGAGGCAGAGGCATGTGCTATGTTCTAGAAAGGGCCTTCTCAGCACTATGAAATGTGATTGCTGTGGCTGCTGACGGAGGCAAGGCCAGGCCCATTCCCAGGAAGACCCTGAGGGCCACGCCCCCCATCATTGTATTCCAAGGGGGAAAGATGTGACCCCCAGAGGCCTCTGCCCTGGATCATTTCTGCGAACCCAGGGAATTCTCTGTGCAGAAAGTCTTTTTTTTTTTTTGAGATAGGGTCAGGCTCTGTCACCTCAGCTGGAATACAGTGATGTCATCATACCCCTGGGCACAAGTGATCCTCCTGCAACAGACCCTCAAGCAACTGGGACTACAGGTGTGCACCACCACACCCAGCTAATTTTCCTATTTTTCTATAGAGATGGGATCTTGCTGTATTGCTCAGGCTGGTCTCAAACTCCTGGCCTCACACAGTCCTCCGGCCCCAGCCTTCTGAAGTGTTAGGATTACAGGGGTAAGCCACTGCACCCAGCCTGAAAACCCTTTCTTAGGAAAAAACATCCCATAATCTATTGGTCTGGATTTTGGATGAACATTTTGTTAAAGCCAGACCACCCTGGACTTGAAGGCCAAAGGATGGGAGAGTGAATGGGGCCAACTCTATAGCTAACCTGTGTACATTAGGGAGCCTGACGGCCCAGGAGCAGGAACAGTCACCCCCATCCAACACCTGGACAGGTGACGGGGCAGAGATGACACCTGAGCAGCCGCTGATGTTTTGTCCTTTCCTTTCTCCCCCTTTTTTGATGAGCTGGAAATCCTACCAAAGACAAGCTCCTGAGCAAACTCAAGAGACGGATCCAGCAGAAACACTCTGTGTGTTTAGGCACCGTCTCTCTGCCCAGGTGGGGCCGGGTGAGGGCAGGGCAAGGGGCTGTCCTGCAGAAGCCAGAGAGGCCCTTCCAGGAGAGCAGCTCGCCACCTGGGAACCACAAGGAGGGCAACTGGCCGGCTGCGCACCTCCTCTTTCAGGTGTCTGCTGTGGGAATGGCACCAGCTGGTGTGTGTCCATCCCAGGCTTTTACCTGGGTTCAGGACGGGCTGGACAATGTCCCCGTTCCTCCACTTGGTCTCCATGCGCTCCAGTTTCTGGGCTTCATACCGCTTCCGGCCCTCCTCCTCCTGTTCCTGCCGGGAATACTGTGGGGAACACAGACAGGACAGTCAGCCTCGGGGGCCGTGGCCTCCCAGCCCAGGGTGTCAGGGACCTGGTGCTCCCAGCCTAGAGTGTCGGGGGCTGTGGTCTCTCAGCCCAGGGCGTCAGGAACCTGGCGCTCCCTAGCTTTTTGTAGCTAACATGCATCTAATATGATAAGAATACAGAGAAAGTGGAAACCCCATGCAGCCGCACTCCCCAGAGATAACCTGGGCCAAGTGTTTGCTTTAGATCCTGCCCGGAACCGCTATCATGCCGATGAATACGTGGGGAGTCCTACAGTTAGTGCTGTATGTGGAGCATGAAAGTAGCAGTGTGGGGCTGCTTCACCGCATCCATCCAAAACGTTGTGGAACTGATCCAGTACGTATGGGCACTGAGCTCATTCCCAGTTTTTCACTATTAAAGCCAAGATATAATCGACAGTCTTTAGCCACCTATAATCATGTGCATTTGCCCCATTCCTTCCTAAGATTCCTTCCTGGACATAAAACTATGGAATCAAGGCACCTCCAGACAGGCAGCAAGTGGGACCCCATGTGTCCTGCCACTGACCAGCCACCCTATTCACCCTTGGCCAACCCCGATGCTCCCCTCGGCACAACTGGCAAGGAATGGGCAGCAAGGCTGATGCAGCCCCCTGAGGCTCTCCTAAAGGGTCACAGGGCTTTTGACCCAACAAAGTAAAAATAAACATGAATGTCAAACCCAGCAGAAAACCCAAGGACCCTAAGTCCTGGGGCAGGAGGGTGTGGGGCTTCTCTGACACAAAGCAATGGTCACTCACTGCCCCACTGTGGTCCCATGTCCAGGCCCAGAGCAGCACACGGCTTCCCCCACAGGACCCCACAGAAGGCCCTGTCCTGTTGTGCCCCAGGCCAGGTTCCTGGGCCCTCTGGGGCCCTTCTGACCACCTGCCTTTGGATCAGCCCACATTCCTTCATTCCAGGATGCTTCCGGCTAAGCCTGCAGGGAAGCCCTGGAGCTCAGGGCCCCTTAACCACACTTGGAAGCCCCTCAGACTCAAGCAAATTCATTTCAGGCACTGTTTAGACATTCTTTCAAAAGCTGTGGCTCGGCTCCAAACCTGCACAGGACTGATCACCTGTCCTCGGCTTCACCACCACTGTGTCCAGCTTGAGGACCTGGCCTCCAGAGGCCGCGAGGGGAGCTGAAGGGTTTGTTCAGAGAAACAAAGCATGAGGGGTCGCAGAGCAGAACTCAGCCTTTCTTCAAATAAGCTTTATCTTTTTTTTTTTTTAGACAGAGCCTCAAGCTGTCCCCCTGATAGAGTGCCATGGCATCACAGCTCACAGCAACCTCCAACTCTTGGGCTCAAGCGAGTCTCCTGCCTCCGCCTCCAAAGTAGCTGGGACCACAGGCACCTGCCGCAACACCTGGCTATTTTTTTTGGTTGCAGCCATCATTGTTGTTTGGCAGGCCCAGGCTGGATTTGAACCCACCACCTTAGGCGTATGTGGCTGTAAAAGGCATTTCTTGAGGACACTCAACTTCAGTCATCAATTTCTGGGCCGAGGCAGCACATAACTCCCCCTTGGAGCCATTACTCAGACAGGGGAACATTAGGATAAAGCTTATTTGGCTCGGCGCCTGTGGCTCAAGTGGCTAAGGTGCCAGCCACTCAAAAAAAAAAAAAAAAAAAAAAAAAGAAATGCCTTTTAAAGACCTTTTTTTTTTTTTTTCCTTAAAAAGGAGCTGAGCCCTGGTCTAATGAACACCCTCATGGTATCCAGCACACTCATCTGAGCTCTGTGGACACATAGGAGGAGGCTGGGCCACAAAGACAGAGGAGCCCAGCCTCCTTGCCTTTCAGTCCTGAACGAAACCACTGGGAAATCTTAACAAGGGCTGGCACCTAACCCCAACCCTGAGGGCTCATCAAACCCAGCTGAGGGGAAGCAGCAGACAGCACGGCCCGACTGTAGCTGACTGTAGCTCTACAGCCGTCTGTGAACCTCATAACTCAACACACATTTAGATTTGAAAAAAGTCAAAGCCCTCCCACAGCCACTCCATCCTCCCTGGGCCGAGGCTGCCCCCAGCCACCATGGTGGCCTCCTCTTCCCATCACAGGGACACTTTCCAGCCCCCTGGGAATCCTGCAGCCTCTGCAAAGCTGAGGAAGAAAATGAAACAAAGAGACAAAGTCCTGGGCTGAGAGCCGCTGCAGGGTTGGCCAGCAGCTCACTTCCTCCAGGGAGATGCACAGCCAAGAATCCTCGCAAACACATGTGTCCTCGAGCTATCTACACGCCACATATGTGCACGTTTATGTGTTATAAATATCTAAGGTACAAACACGTATGTTTTCTTAAATAATTTATGGCTGACAGAAGGTCCCAGGAGGATGCTGGGACACAGGAAGCCATGTGGTCAGGATGCCAACCGATGAACATTAGTGCCCCCCACTCTGCCCCCGTGCCAGGGAAGGAAGCTGTGACTCCCAGCATCCCTATGCAGGCCTCTGGCTAGGCCTTGACGTGCAAACCGCAGATTATTCCAAGTCAACAAAGGTTTATACTAGGTTAGCTGGCATGTGGGGGGAAGACAGGGTGAATACCTGCTAGCACAGTTGCAGCTGAAGCCAGGCAGCCCCCACCTGCAGCGCTCTCCTCCTCGGCTCAGAGGAACGGCTTGGACACACTCCTGGGGGCCAAGCTGGCATTTATGTCTCATCAAATTCTCATGCAAAGGGATGTGGGGGGGCACTAATTACTAGGCAAGGAGAGCCAGGAACGGAGGGGTCATGCTGAGAGTGGCCCTGTCACTGAAGCAGCCTGGGTGGTCCGAAGCCACCCAACCCCTTCCCACTGGCCGAAGACCCAGCTGCTCAGTGCACTGGCAGTGATCAGGAACAAGGCAGTGGCAGCCGCTGTGTTTAGTTCAGGAACCTTCCTGAACCTACTTCAGATGTGCCACACCATGTTGAAGCCAGACATAGGGCCTCTCAGAGATTCCAGAATTGTGTAACATCTGAAAATTCAACTAGTTAAATAACTGCGTTGGGGTATTTACAGGTGGCAAATTTAGCACCAAGGGCTCAGAGGGAAAGGCAACAGCGGGTGTGGGTGCTGCTGTCACTTCTAAAGAGCCATTGAGCTTTAACTTACTCCTGTTTTGCGGGCTTAAACCCCGAAGTTAGCGCTGCTTCAAATCACCCCGTAGCTGGCACCTTGGCTGAGCAGTGGGGAGAGAGGAACAGCCCAGGCAGAGCCAATGACACCCTGAGAAGCAGGAACACAGCAGGGGGAGTCGGGAGGGTGCTGGGCCGAACAGTATCTACCGGGAGCCTTAAAACGTGGACATTTCCAAGCAGAGTCTTTGCGGAGACTCTGTAATTAGTTAGGATGAAAGTAAGAAGGCCCCTAACCCAATGGCTGGCGTCATTGTAAGAAGGCCTCGTAAAGACAGCAGCCAAGTGAAGCAGCCACGGGCAAGCAGCATGTGGAGCCACCAGAGGCCGAAGCAACCAGGTGAGATCCTGCCCCAGAGCCTCTGGAGGGTGCAGCCCTGCCCACACTTGACTTCAGACTTCTGGACTCTAGAGCAGCGAGAGTCTGTGGCATTGGTCACAGCAGCCCCAGGACACTGACTCAGGCAGAAAGTGTAGGGCCATCAGAATCCACACCCTGGTCCCTGCTCCCATCTGTGCACCTCCGCCCCCCAGGACACTGACTCAGGCAGATATGGGGCCATCGGAATCCACACCCTGGCCCCCTGCTCCCACCTGCGCCCCTCCCGTGGAGTGGCAACTCTGCTGATGTCAACCAGGCACAACCACCCTGCTCTCACAAAACCAAATGAGGCAGCCACCAACCCACCCTGCCCATTAAACTTGGAGAGGGCTCCCCTGTCAGCTGGATTATCTTTTAAAAGTTTAGACCAAACAGCAGCTGGGGCCTAGGCAGGATACCCGGTCAGACACTGGAGCTGGGGACATGAGGAGACGACAGGAAGCCAGTCTTGGGGAGTGACCCACAGTCTCACACCTGCAGTACAGCAGGAGTGGGCCCCCTTCAGTTCTGGTGCCCCGGTGCCCCAGAGCCACTGGGAGGGCCGGCTATAAGCAAATGGACAGACTCTAGCTCCAACTGACCTGTGCTCAGCTTTATTATTTCCAAACTGTGCAGTGTACATATCTCAGCTCTAGGAAAGACCATCCTCCTGGGGCCGAGACTGCCGAGGCCCAGAACCTGCTTCCCTCTCGGAAGTGCTCTGCCCGCAGGTGAGGCCTTCAGACCACAGCGGTTACACCTCGGGAGGAGCTACTCAGCCGTCCTCGGGCTCAGGAGTACAGGAGGCGGCGAGGGAGCACTTTTAGGCAATGAACCAAATCCTGTGTCCCCAGTATTTGCCCCCCAAGAACCTGCATGCGAGGCTTCCACAGGCCCACCTGCCAGAGCCCGCCTGCAGCGGGACCCCATGAGTGAACACAACCGACTGGGGCTGTGGAGAGGTGCTGCTGTCAGCAGTGACACTGAAAGTAAGGGAAACCAGCAGGTGGGGGACAGACACCAGCAGGGACGAGGAGAGAGGAACAGCAAAGGCGCAGGCAAGGGACGTCCTCACAATTACTATGCCAGGAGCTGAGGTAGCACCAGCCAGCAGGGCCCGGAGCCCTGGGGGAGGGTCAGCCAGTCCATCCTGTCAGCTGCCTTTTCTCTGCTCGGGAGTGTGACAGGAAGGTCCTCCAGGGTGGAGGACATCTACATCGGCAGGTTCTATGCTAGTGACAGGAAGGTGCTCCAAGGTGGAGGGCGTCTACATAGGCAGGTTCTATGCTAGTGACAGGAAGGTCCTCCAGGGTGGAGGACGTCTACATCAGCAGTTCTGCGCTATCGTGGGCGTGCACTCCCAGTGTGAATTAAACACAAACTATAAGACTCCATGCAGATCCTGAGGCCCCACAGGTCTCCTGCCTAGTGGCTGAGCCACAGGACAAGGTGACCCGGCCTCAGCTCCCTACCCTGTGGAGAGCAATGAGAGGGTCACCTTACCACAACTGGAGGCACCTCCAGGACCTTGTCCACATTCTTCAGTGACAGGGGCACATACCACAGGGTGGCCTTGTTGGTCAGCTTTTTGGTACCTAAAAAGAAGAAAACCTCATGAGTGACCTGCTGGGATAAGGGCGGCTGGGGGCAGCTGGCAGCAGAAACACTGTCTCACCTGGGCTGCCTCCTCTGGCCCCCAACTCCTGAGGCTGCAGCCCTCACCTGAGTGTGGACCAACAGGACCAGAGCCCCCCATGCCTGTGGGGAGAGGTCCGGTAGGGCTGATGCCCAACAGAAGGTGTGTCCCCTGGCTACTGGCACTAGTCCAGGACACTGGCCCTGCCCACCACTGCCGACTCCAGAGGCTGCTGGGAAGCCCTCCGGCCACCTGTTTAAAGCCATGTGGTCCTGAGCTGCTCATCTTCACAACACATCCCCTTGGGGCACCAACTCCAGGCTCCATCTTCCTGGTACTCTGACTAAAGGGAGCCCAGTTATTTAAACACATCAGAGCTTCTGCTGAACCTCCTGGACACGGGGATGAGCTGCAGACAGACCCCTGCAGCCTGCTGGGGTCACACTTCTCCTCTCGAAGGCTTGAGTCTCCACCCACCGACCACAGTGGACGCTACTCGGAAACACCTGCTGAGGCCCCTGATCGCCAAGTGCTCAGACAAAGTCTCCCAAGGAGCTTATCACCTGTTTAAACCCTGCCAAGAACTCCTGCCACACAGGCAGTCCAGACAGACACATGGCCCACGCAGATGAGTGCACCACGGAGGCTCAGGAGGCCATGGAGGCCGGGCCCAGGCAGAGGGCTGGGCGGAGGGAGGGGACACAGCCGGAACCACCACAGCCAGGGAGCACAGAGAGCAGAGGCAGCTCTCAAAACCCCACCGTTGCCACCCAGGAACTTCCTTTCCTCATGCCAGAAGCTCAGGTTTGCTGGTGACCAACTTAACACTGCACTCTAGAAGCTTCCAAGTGCTGAGAGATGTGCTCCTTGGGCACGGACACAGCTGCAGAGCAAGAGGGACCCCCAGGGCCAGGGGCACCAGGCCTGAGCCCTGGTGGTACCAAACGATCCCCTAGTTCACTGGTCCATGTCACTTACTGCAAGAACCTCAAAGCCCAGACAGGTTGGGGGGCTTCTACCGGGGTCACACAGCAACTCAGTGAAAGATTTCTAGGCCCCAGGCATTTCCAGGAAGTATGTGCAAGGATGCCTTCAAAAAGTGGCTCCTTCAGCATGGAAGATTCACAATCTAGAGTAGAACAGATTCCGTGACACTGCGGAAACACAGAGACAGGTGGGAGCAGCCGGGCACCCTCCCTCAACCCTGGGGCGCTCATCTCCTCAGTTCCCTGGAACCTGCCTTCCCAGGACAAAGTGCTTTTGTCCTCACTAAACAGGGCCCCAGGCTCCACGTCAGGCCCCCAGGGGGTCAATTAAAAGGAGGCCTGTTCCCCTCACCCCAGGAACACTCACCAGAACAATGGCTCGGGTGCTTGAGAACCACAGGCAAAAGATAGGAAAACATTTTCAATACTTTGACAGAGTGAATCTGACAACCTGCTTCTGGGAATAAAGATTTCCTGTTGGATTCGGCTAGAGCAGCCTGACAAGCCAGTTTCCATGGAAACCTGAGTGGTCCGCTAGACCTAAAGGAACACCATGGAACAAAATGAGGCAAACACACTAATTACACTTTCTCCATCACTTAATAAAACCATCAAAAGACAACGGCAGCATTAAAAATATCTCTTTTAAAGTCTTAAGAGCTCCCAGCTATTTTGTGGAGCAATTCACAGCAATCATGTCCCAGTTAGCTTAATATTTTGACAGTTGCCGGAGATGAATGAGCCACCTCAAAGGCAGAAGGTTAGGTTGTCTGCCTGGGGCATGCTCGCTCAGCCTCCTCGGGAGGGGCACAGTCCAAGCCTCCTGGGGTTCAGGAAGAACAGCCTCTTCCCTCAGCCTCAGACCCCCATCCGCACGTGCTAACGGTGGGCCAGGCACTGCTCTCGGCATTGGGGGCGTTCTGCGTGCACCAGGCGGCCACAGCCGGGTCCCCATGAGCTCACATTCCAGTGTCCACATGGGCAGAAAGAGACACACACACAGAGAAAGGCCTGAGAGAGAGAGAAGAGAGACCCACACAGATCCCAACGTGCAGAGAGCAAGAGGGAGACAGACAAGAGAAGTACACATACGGGTGACAGAGAGGACAGATGGGCGGCCACAGAGGACGTAGTGAGCTCTGGCCAAGGTGACCAAGATGTAGAGAGAAAAGAAGAAGAAAAAAGCTTTAGCCCTCAGGACCCCAAGTCCCTCCGGCCCCAGGACACAGGGAAGAACGGGGCCAGGAGGGAGCCCCTGGGCCTCATTGTGAACCCTTATGGAAAGCTGCCTCGCCTGGCCTGTGGACTTCTCTAAATCTGCTGATGGGTAACAACACCTGCCTGACACTGTCTCTGTCCCTGAGGCTGGAGTGCAGGCTCTATGTGCCTCTCCTTCAGGGAAGGAGGCCGAGGACCACGGCGCCTGAACACCCAGGGGATGTTTCTCTGCCACCCCACCGGCAGAGCAAGGGGCCGCTGCCTCTCCACTCTTGCTTCCTAAAGTGCCAGACCCTTAAACCCAGGTCGGGTCCCATCGTTCCCATCAGCTCCATCTCTCTGCACAGACGCCGCCTGACTCTTCCTGACAGCCTCTGTGCATTCATTCATTCACATTCCTTCATTGATTCTGCATCTACCATGAGCCAGTGGAAGCCACCAGGGAAAGGAAGTTTGTAACCTGGGAGGCGGGAATCCTCAACCTCAGCACTCCTGACCTTTGGGCCCGCTCCCTGCTGTGTGGAGAGTGGGTCCTAACCATCTAAAAGCCTGAGATTGCCTCTCTGCCTCTCTCCCCATCCCAAACAACACAGTGTCCTTCTGTCCCCTGGGGTGTCCTCTTAGGCTGTGGCTTCCATGGGAGGGACTCAGTGAAGCAGGCCCCTCCTACCACTAAAGAAGCCACAGACTCCCACGGTAAGAAGATGGTGCAGCTGAGATGTCCGCCCGCCCTGAGTGTACTTCATCTTCATCTGCTGCTGAGAAGCAGCAGACAGCAGCGGCCACCCCCCTCTGCAGGACGGGGAGAGGCTCCATCCCCAGCACAGCCCAGGAAAGGAAGGGCTGGGCCACCCAAGGGAGATGACAGGACCCCACGGCCTCTAACACAGAGACCCCAGGCCACACTGAGTCTTTCCTTCATGGTAGGCTGCTATTTCCGATGTGGGAGAGTACCCAGGCACCCCTCCCATGCCACAGCCTAAGACTATCCAAGGGTCCCTCTGATGGAAGAGGTGACTGCCGCGCACTGATGGCCCCCGCTCAGCTAAATCATGCACCGCGTTGTAGCTGGGCTGACATGACCATTCTAATCACTGAGCCCACTGAGGTCATCAGAATGTTCCAGATGAATAAGTGCTTGCTCCTGCCCCATCAGGGGAAGAAGACTGGAGCCCCTTAGGCAGCTCTGCGCCAGCACTCTGCAGGGCAGCCACCACCAGCAAGGGGGAAGGGAAGAGGAAAAAACACACTGGTCCAGCCCCTCCTCTCCAGGAGCCGACTACGGGGACCTGGGACTGTGCGGGGAGGTGGCAGCGAGAGGGCCAGAGGGCAGGCGAGGAGGCCTGCCTTCCCCGTCACCAGCCTGGGTATAAAAAGAAGCTCAAGCACGTGAGAACTGGAGCCAGCCTCTCCTGCAGCGCCCAGTGGGAAGGGAAAAAGGGGTTTCCATGGTTACTAAGGCCAAGGAGAATATTCAGATGAAACCAGAGGCAAAGGTTGGCCCAGTGAGCTTCTCTCTAAGCCTGGTATCTGGGGCCCAGGGGATCAGGGCGAGGGGCCCTGGGCAGGTCCCCACGGAGTGGGCAGTGTCCTCTGCAGAGCCAGTGTCTCGCTGTGTTCAGGGAGGGCAAGCAGGGCGAGAGACAGCAGAGGGGCCAGAGGCAGATGGTATGCTCCAAACTGCACCTGTGCCCACCCCTGCCAGATCGGCTGGTCACAGGAGGGCAGGGAGGGCAGCGATTACACACCCAGGACAGGAGTCACCACTGAGGGACACACTACATGTGTGACCTCGGGCTCATTGCTCAACCTGTCTGTGTCCCTTTCAAGAGTAAGAGAAGCACCTGCTTGCAGGATGGTGGTGGGAGGAGAAGGAGGTCATTCTGGAAAGGGGACCAGCCCCTCCAGCAGCGTGAGCCCTGACAGAGGTGAGCGGTGGTGCTGCCACTGCCATTATGTCATTATGGCTGTCGTCACTGCTGCTGCCAGCCAGGAAGGCGTGGGGGCATCTGCGGTTACCTGTGAGGATGCTTTCAGACATCACGTTGACCTGGACTTCCACAGAGTGTTTGGAGGTATAGGTGATCTCTGCACTGACGTGAGCCACCTCACCAATGCACACGGGTGACAGGAAGTCGGTGCGCTCCACTCGGGCCAGGGCAGCCACACAGCGCTCCTGTGAAGACCAGAGACAGCCGTCAGCCTGGCCCGGCCCGCCCGCCCTAACCACAGACACGCTCCCTGTAAAGAGAAAGGAACATATTTCACAGACACCACACATTCCTAAATGCAGAAACACGGGCATCGAATTGCTGAAGAGGAGTCTCTGAGTGGTGGGATTATCACTGGCTTTTTTTCTAATTTCCCTACCACAAACCTGCATCCGTACTCATGGAAAATCTGGGAAATACAAAACCTCAGGAAGAGGAGGGCGCAGCACTCCGCCCTCCAGAGATAACCAGTGGCTGTGCGGGGATCTTTCTTCCAGCCTTCCCCTCCTTCCCCAGCTTCAGTCTCACAGTGTTGTCCAAAACCCAAACAGACACTTTCACATTTTCATCTTTTCTGCTCAATATGGGAAAAATAATCTGCCTGTGTTGTGATGTGCTCTTTGAAATTACTGTTCTTTTTTTATGATTTAGACTTTATTTATCCTTCCATAGGCAACCCATTTTCAAAACATAGCCGGGCGTGGCAGTGGGTACCTGTAGTCCCAGCTGCTCGGGAGGCTGAGGCAGGAGAATCACCTAAGCCCAGGAGTTGGTGGTTGCTGTGAGCTATGACGCTACAGCACTCTACCGAGGGCGACATAGTGAGACTCTGTCTCTTAAAAAAAAAAAAAATCCAAAGGAACTAAAGTCCCTCCAGGTCCCTGCCACCTCATCTCCAGCAGCCCAGGACCCTGCACAGCCTGAGCTGCCAGTGCCCCCGTCTGGGCAGATGCTGCGCCTCCCCGGTGCAGGGTACGTGAGCCAGGCTGCCTCACAGGCCCGCTTCTCCCTTACCTGCCTCCAGGCCCTTCCTCTGCAGGCACAGGCCTCAGTACCTCGGGCCACAGGCCGAGTGGCTGATGCACAACAGAAACATCTCACAGTTCTGGAGGCTGGGAAGCCCAACAGCAGGGGGCTGGCAGCCTCGGTGTCTGGGTCATGTGTCCCCACACACTGGAAGGGACAGGGGTCTCTCAGGGGCTCCTTTCACAAGAGTGCTAGTCCCATCAGGAAGGTTCCACCCTCCTGACCTAGTCACCCCCTAAGGCCCCACTTCCTAATGTCGTTCACTGCCTTGGGGTCAGGATTTCAGCGTATGAACATTCTAACTATAGCCGTGCAAGACGAACTTTCTCATCCTTTTCCGTGATTTCCTTTTCATGACACTCCAGGGGAGTCATTTTAGATGCTCAAACAGAACAGAATATTCTTTTTCTTAAGAGATTTGAGCCAACCCCAGTCGGTTCTTATTAGGGACAATTCTGTCAGACATCCTTTCACACAAAGCGTTTTCTGCATTTGGGGTCATTGTAACACTCCTTGGGTCCACACAAACTTTATGGACACCCTGTGTGTTCCCAAAGTGCTCTTCAAAAGGACCGCAGGGACTGACCAGCACCAAGAACCAGCTTATTCTTCACCTTTGCTGACTGAATGACAAGAGATGGTCTCATGTTTGCACAGTGGGAAATGAGTCTCATCTTCCACACAGGGCGCTTGGTCCTGTTACGACTCTCTACTGACACAACCGCCTTTCCTGTGACAGCGGGACCTGAGGTGCTCACTGGCAAGTCCTGGGCGGGGGGCGCAGGGGAGCAGGTAAGGAGAGGCCGTCTGTGGGGCCTCGGCCAGCTCCAGCATCACCTGCCCAGGTGACCCACACAGCCCGCTCTGCACATGTCGAGGAGGTGGCAGTCAGTTCTGCCCTGGTGTGTGTCTGCTGGGCTGCCAGGGCCTGCTGCCTTCATGACACCAACATGAGGCCCTCCCTCTAGCACAAGGACCTGCCAGGTACGTGGCGAACATGCATGTTCCCAGGCCCACCGCAAGCTCAGAACCTGCCTCTGGAGGTGTGGCCGGGAAGCCTCAACCTTACCCCTCTCCCAGCAGATTCTCAGGGCTCAGGAGACTCTGTGACCACGTCTAAGGCTGTAAATATCCCAGGATGGGTCTCAAGTGAGGCAACTGGGGCAGGGCAGGAAATGGGTGCAGCTGAGAAAGTTCTAGAACTAAGCTGGCAAGGTCAGCTTGGGGTTTCCTAGTTTGCAGGGGCTTGTCCCTCGCCCCACCCTTGGCAGCCCCACAGCTGCCAAAGAATTTCAGCTTTCACCCTAGAAACTTATGTGGCTCTGGCGCCATCCACTGGCCAAACGCTGAAAAGCCCACAAGGCCAGGCAGGGCCCAGGGACACTCCCCCACCCCCTGCACCCGGCGACCGACTTCTGGAATCATCAGAGAGCACTGTCTACCACCCCCAAAACCAGAATAAAGCTAAGTATGTCTACTGGAGAGTGGTTAGGGGAAATCACGACACAGATACACCCACACAGACACACACAGGCCCATGTGTGTAAAGTTTCTGGTGGCACTGGCTTTGCACCCCGTCTCCCAGCTTGTGACTGACTCGCTAGCTGAGACTGTCTCTGTACCCCTGAATCCCAGATGGGCCTCAGCCTCTGAAGCCTCTCATTTGTGGCACTGGGTGAGCAGTGGGGAGTGCACCAGAGGGGCCCTGGCTGGGGGATGTGGGGATATGAGGGACGGGGCCATTTCAGATGAGGCTACATTAGCTATTAGCTGAGACAGAATGAGGCAGGAAGAGGTGGGAGTGTCAGCAGGCAGGCAGAGGCAAGAGTGGCCACCTAGGCCACCGCAGGAGACGCGGGCAAAGGTCGGCAGGGCCAGGTCGTGGGCCTATGAGCTAGGGAGAGGGGGACAGGGACCACTCAGAGGAGACACCAAGGCACACTCACTCACTTTCCAGTTCACACACTTCAGTGTCTCAGGAATGTTTAATAAAGGGTGTTCATACTCCTTCCGTAACCAGAACCCTGGCAGAACCAGGTAGGAGGGAAACCAAGAGTGCCCCTGCCCCTGCAGGCCCGAGGGCTGCCCCAAACAAAACCAGTGGGGGCCTCCGCGTAGCCAACAAAGGCCAGGCAGAGGGACATCTAGGGATGGCTCAAGTCTGCCCTTTCCAGATTAGAAGCAGCTCATGAACCCTCACTTGGTTCTCTCCTGGTTTAAAATATTAATATAATACTAAAGAAGAAAAGCAACGTCTACCAGGCAGCCACAGGCGAGGAGGCTCAGTACATTCTCCTTCCATGATCACGAGACCCAGTAGAGAGCAGTGGGTTCCACTAGGCAGGCCAGGAGGCCTGAGGGGCAGCTGGGCTGCTGGTGGGGTGCAGGCAGCGTGAGCCGGGATCCAGGGCAGCTCTATCGTCACTGTGAGCAGCTGTTTCCCGGACCCCACAGAGTGCTGGGCCTGGTCCAGGCATCCCACAAAGACTGGTGTGGTCTAAAAAGTCTGCAGGTGGACTGGTAAACATTTGCAGTGTGTATGATGGTCTCTGAGCTGCAGTGCCTGGCCCCTGCTGCCTCAGATGGGCCTCCAGGGCTTAGGGGCAGAAGCAGCCTTCGCCTGGGAACAGCCACCAGTGCTCTGATCAGCACCTGCCCCAAGAAACGTCCTCTGCCATGCTCCCCAAAGCAGTCAGCATCATGCCACCCACTGGGCACAAGTGCCCTGGCAAACCATGAGGACTGGGCTCTTGAGAGGCCACAGAGCTTCAGAAGCAGCCCAGAAGGACAGTTCTGGCCCCTGGGTTCAAATCTTAGGTGCACTATTTACTAGCTCTGTGACCTTAGTGTGCCTGGCATCCAGTGAGGACCCAGAGGGGTCAGGTCAGCTCTTTTCCAAACTTAACCACTCGAGCCACACCTGCTCCTTCACCCACCATGGCCAGCCTGGGGCTGATAGCAGCTCAGAGGATACAGCCACTTGATCTTTGGAAAGCCACACAGTCTTGTAGGCCTCAGTTCCACCATCTGTGAAATAGGATTACAACAGGGCCTCTCTCAGCAGATGGGGGGGGAGGTTAGAACGACTGTACAGTGTGAGGCAGGGCCCGCCCTGAGAGGGGTCCAAGGCATGCTGCTAGGGCTCACTCAGCAGAAGTTCCCCACTGGGTGGCTGGTCTAGGCAGGAGGTTCTGGCATCTGGCAGACATCCAACAGGAGCCCATGTGAGTGCTCCTGTTCCAAAACCTCGGACTCTCTGGAGCCACCAGGAAGGCCCACTTCGCTGCGAATAACTAAGGGCACCACAGGTCAAAGTGGGGTCAGCAGGACCATGGGGCCAACAGGATGCTAAGACTAGGAGATGAAGCTGGGCCCCAAGGATACCTGGGGAAGAGCAGTGTGAAGGCTGAGGCAGGAATGCACCCCACAAGTTGCAGCTGCAGCAGGAAAGCCAGCATGGCTGGAGGAAGCACAGAGGCAGGGACACAGGAGACAAGGCCCTAGAGAGCAAGGGTGGGGATGTGAGTCTACTCGCATGGCCTCATGTGGACTTGGGCTTTGACTCTGGGCAAACTGGAGCACCGGAGGGCTCTGAGCAGGGAGTGCTTTGCTCTGATTTCACAGCTAAAGGGCCTCTGGTTAATGCTGGAGAACAGACAAGGTGGCAGGGACCAGCAGGGTAGCCTGTTAGGAAGTGTCTGCAGCAAGCCTCGCAGGTGGCACTGGCAGCTGGGACCAGTGGGGGTGCAGCTGGAGCTGTCCTCAGATCTGGATTTGAAGAAGGCAAAGCAGCAGGGTCTGCAGCCAGAGCCTCAGGGGTATGAGAGGAAGAGGGGTCAATCGAGGCTCCAGGCTTTGGGCCTAGGTAACTGCAGGCTGCAGAGGTCAAGTACTGGCAGGGCAGAGACTGGCAGAAGCAAGCAAACGGGGTCCAACTGTCTGCAGGAGCAAGGTCAGGAGTGCTGTCTGGGGTGTGTCAAGGTGGACAGGCGAGGAGGCACCCAGGTACCAGCCAAGACGACAGCTAGAAACAGAGGCTTGGGACTGACGTGGTATGAGAGCCACAGACTGGATGACACCACCAGGGAAGGGTGGCCAGAAGGGGCCCGAGTGAGACCCCATGGAGGTCAGCTTCTATCCACCTGGGATTGGACTGAGTTGTTACCCCCATGCTTGTGTGCTGACCGAGCTCACAGACCCCTCCTGGTGGACTTCACAGAGCCTGGAACTTCTAGATCACTGTCCTGGGGGCCAGCCCAGAGGTTTCCCCAGTCAGCATCTCAAAACTTTCCCTGGAGCTCACCGAGGCCCAGAGAAGGATCAAGGTGTAGACAGGCTCAAAGCATAGACCAAGACCAGGTTCACGGCCCAGACCTACCATCTGCCTCCCCAGGTGGCCTCAAGCAAATAGTTAACCTCTCCATGCCTCAGTTTCCTCATCTATGCAATGGGGATAATAAAATAACAGGGTCTATCTCTTAGGGGCACTGTGAGGATTATAGGGGCTAAAGCACTTCAGAGCTTTGCAAAACGCTAACTGCTTACCAAATGGCAGCAGTGACTTCTACGATTATTAATGCATTGTCACCCACTTGGCACCTAAGTCCCCTCCTTCTTTGCTTCCCAGGCCTGGGGACTTTTTCTTCCCAATATCCATTTCTCTTTTCAGCTCTGCCTGGGGCCCTCATTGTCCCCTCAAGAAGGGTCACCAGCATGTGGCCTGCACCACAGCCCCAGCCTCTTGAGCTCAAAGCCCATCCTCCTACAGCCACCAGGGGGCACTCTTGGAACATGGCAGGAGCATCCCAGTCCTGCCCACGCCCCAACCCAGGCACTCTGGCCAGCTCACTCCCACTGGACATCACCCATAAACGCTCACCCAAGAGGCTTGGGTCACTCCAGGCACGCATGCACCGTGGCCTTATACCTCTCCATTTTAGGGTATGTACACACACAGGGTCTGACTGTCTGTGGGTCCCCCCCAACTCCTATGTGGAAACCTTCATCCCCAAAGGGATGCTATGAAGAGGTGGGGCCTCTGGGGTGATTAGATCACGAGTGTAGAGCCCCTGAGAACGGGATTAGCACCCTTGTAGAGATGCCCCACAGTGCCCCTTCTGCTGTGTGAGGACAGGGCAATGCTCTGTCTTCACCAGACGCCAGGTCTGCCAACACCTTGCTTTGGACTTGCAGCCTCCAGAGGTGAGGAACACGTTTCTGTCACTGATAAGCCTCCCCAGCTGTAGCATTTTGTCAGGACCATGGGGACAGACAGAGGCACACCTCACCTCCTGTGTCCTACCAGCTTGGCCAGGTCAGAATTAACCATGTCCCCTCTGGTCCATCTCCAACTGGACTCAGCCTCTTGACAGTGGAACTGGGCCTGTGCCCGCAGCATGGCGGGTCTCCTATCACACACTGTCCCCCACGCTCCCTCCTGCAAGCCAGGATGGAAGTTCCGCCCGTCTGCCCAGAGGAGAAAAACACAGCAGGGGTGCTGACCATCCCCCAGTAAACAGGGTCCTGGGTGTTGCAGTGCTGGTTCCACACCTGCACCAAGGTGCAGTCTCAGCAGCAAGATAGACCCCTTCTCTCACCCTGACCGTGGGGCTGGGCATAGCAGGAGGCAACAGGCTGAAGACCTACAGCAGCCTTGTGGTTCTGAAACCAAGAGCTTGCTCCTTGTCCCCAGCTGCAAGGCCACAGGGTCACCTCCCACTGCATGGCTGTGGGAAGGCTGAGACCTAGTCATTGCTAGCACCATGATACAGACCCTGGTGAACTCCACAGCCAGGAAGCATCCTCGGCACCAGGTGCCACAGCACTGGCCATGGCCACCAGGGGAACAGGGCAGAGGGGGGACCCGGGCCCAGGGCCGCCTGGTCTTCTGCCTCAACCTTCACGATGAACTCCAACCGCATGGGGTAGCATACTTCTGGTTACAGTCTAGCCAACAGAGCCTCAAGGCACAGCACCGTAGAGGCTGGGGCTAGCAGGGGGTCCCAGGTTGTGGAGAGAGGTGCAGGGGGGCTCCATCAGCTGGCTCGCAGCTGCCCACCCTCATGGATAAGGCCGAACCCAGAGGCCCTGTCCAGGGCTCACTGGCCAGAACCTCCATACGTCATGAGGCCTGGAGTTCAAGGGACAGGGGTTTGGGCCGGACTCCGGGAGAACTCTTTCCCTGCCCCAGCCCGGCAGGCAGGTCCTGGCACTCACCCCATTCTGACTGTTGCAGTGTCGGGTGCTGATGATTGCTCCTGCCTCCTCGATCATTTTCAGGATGGTTCCTCCGTGGACATTGCCAGCCACGTTGGCATCATCGGGCCGCATGATCCTAGGGAGGAGGAGAAGAGAAGAATTGAGGCCTCCAGAGAGGACACTGCAATGGAGACAGCCCAGAGAAGGGGGGAGGTCCCCAAAGGGCCCCATGACTCCCAGCAGAAGGAAACAGAACTTTCCACAAGTTTGTGTTCATCCTAGATGGCATGTCCTCAGGGTCGATGCTGACCTGCCAGGCCACGGAAGGTGCCTGCTGACCACAGCAAAGACTCTCAGCAGAGTCACAGGCTGGGAGGCAGGAGCCACTCAGCCCTGGAGATCCCAGCAACTGCACTGCATGAGCTCAACAAGGACACAGACTGTGAGCCAGGGAGCAAAGCCCCACCAGGAATCCCAGAGGAGTCGGGTAGCCACACAGCCCTGAGACGTGGACAAGAATAACAGCTGCAAAACTTTAAGGCCAGGCCCCAGCAGCCCACTGGTGTGGTGGCTCCTCAGGGGCTCCCAGCATGGTGCCCATGCCCTGCCCTGAGTGTGGGGAGCTCTCTGAGGTTAGTGAGGACAGAAACACCACCTCACTTCATCAAGAGGAAAAACTTCATCCTTGCCATGGGCAGGCAGTAGCATGGAAGCTCCATGAAATCTCTGGAATCCCAGCAGAGCATCGCACCTGCCCAAACAAGTGCCTGGCCGAGGAAATCCACCTCTACGGGCCCCAGGCCCAGAGACAGACGACGCCAACTAGACGGCTCGTGGTTCCCGCATCTACCTGGGCTCACCTGCCTGCCCTGCTCTGCAGCCAGTGTACCCCAGGGCTGCACCATCTACTGCCCCTGCAGCGGCTCAGAGGCTGAGGACGTAAGACTCTCAAGGGCTAGTTCTGGCTCTGAATCTTACTAGCCGGGTAACCTGGGCAAACCGATGAAACGCTCCCTCCTGCACTTCCTCTTCTGGACAATGGGCACGATGACAGCACCACCATGACTGATGCAAAGAGATCATGCCGATCACATTCTCGGCCAAGACGGTACCTTGCAGTCAGTGGACACTCCACAAAGACTAGCAGTATTTTTCCCTCTTCTGGAGGTATTTAGCCAACCTGGTTTGAAGCTCAAAGAAAAAGCCAGAAAATGCCATTTTCTAGAGCAAAAGACCACTTATACCTCCCATTGACTGGGTGCTGTCCATCCCCCATCACCCT
This sequence comes from Galagoides demidoff, assembly GCA_963574575.1. Classification (NCBI taxonomy): domain Eukaryota; kingdom Metazoa; phylum Chordata; class Mammalia; order Primates; family Galagidae; genus Galagoides; species Galagoides demidoff. Next base: position 32,796 of record CAUYQV010146802.1, read on the forward strand.
GCTGAGATTCTGCTGTGAGAACCAGGTCCACTCAGATCACCTGGCTTCTTGCCCTGGCATCAGGCAGGCCCCAAAGTCCAGCTCAGGGAAGAGTGGTCACAGTGACCCGTGGGCAGCCAGCCAGGTATGCATGGTGGCTGCATACCTCAGAGCTTCTCATTCATTTCAAAACAGCTCTGTGTTTTAAAAAATTGGGCTTACCTAATTAATGATTTGAGGGTTTATTTGTTTTGACTTTTTTTGTTTTTTGAGACAGAGTCTCACTTTGTCGCCCCCAGTAGTGTGCGGTGGTATCACAGCTCACAGCAATCTCAAACTCTTGGGCTTAAGCGATTCTCTTAACCTCAGTCTCCCAAGTAGCTGGGACTACAGGTGCCTGCCACAATGCCTGGCTGTTTTTGTTTGTCTGTCTGTTTGTTATTGTTGGTTAGCAGGCTCTGGCCAGGTTCAAACCCACCAGCCCCGGTGCATGCGGCCAGTGCCTTAACCACTGAGCTATGGGTGCTGAGCCAATTTGTTTTCTTTCTTTTTTTTTTTTTTAAAGTATAAGGCTGGGCACAGTGGCTCATACCTGTAATCCCAGCACTCTGGGTGGCCAGGGCCAGAGGATTGCTTGAGGCCAAAAGTTCAAAACCAGCCTGAGCAAGCATAGCCGATAGTCCCAGCTACTCGGGAGGCTGAGGCAGGAGGTTTGCTTGAGCCCAGAAGTTTGATATTGCAGTGAACTATGATGAGGCCATTGCACTCCAGGCCAGGAGACAGAGTAAGACCCTGTCATTAAAAAATAAATTAATTAGTTAATTAAATAAATAGGTTTGAGTTAAGCAGTAGCCAATTATAAATCTCAAAATGATGGTATCAACCTCTTTGCTTTGTATTTGTTTTCAGCCAACAGGGGCCTTCTCTGTACCTCCCATCAGGCCCATCCTCCTATAGGTGCAGGACGAGGCCAGGGCCAGGCTGGGGGAGCAGAGCCAGCCTGTGTTCTAGGGCACTGAGGGAACCTCAGTCCAGCCTTTCCCAGGAGTACCAGAGCCTGCCTCTGAAGCAGCCTGATTCACCACTACGGGCTTCTCTGCCTATCATGCACACACTGGCTTGGGCCCCAGCAATGCTGCAAGGCCAGGGAGAGGAAGCTCAGAGGGAAAGGGGAAGTACTTACATCCTTTGGCAGTTGAGTTAAGAGGCCAGGAACGGCACCCATGGCCCGAGGCAGGGGCTGGAGCTGCCCATGACAAGGTGAGGACACCTGCACTTGGCCCTGTCCCAGTGAGAGTGAATGCCAGCGACTCCAGGCTGCTCGCTGGCAGCTCTCACGCAGCCTGGTCACCTTCCCTTTGTACCCTGCTCTGCATCCTTATACTGAGGACCGTCCTAACTCCCCAGACCAGATAACCACCCAGGAACACACCTTCAGCTCTTGGTCCAGACAAAAATCTCTCTGCCACAGGACTTTATTTCTCCCCAGGACTACTGTCACTTCCAGTGCACGTATTCCAAAGCCCAGCTCACTCATCCCTTCCCCCCAACCCCCTTCCCCACAGGCCTCAGCTCAATGACACTGGCCCTGCATCCCCCTGCCAGCTCCAGCTCCAGCTCCAGCTCCAGCATCTGCCTTCCCCACTCACCCCCGTCCTTCCAAATAGCTCAGGAGCTGCTGGGCCCAGCCAATCCTCCAGGACCCCTGGACAACCCAGAGGCCCCTTCCTCCTCACCTCACCTTCCCTGGTGGTTCCTCCCTGTGATCTGCTGGAGGACCAGGACTCACCTTCATCCCAGGTGGGCAGGTGTGTGAAGAGCCAGGGGAGCCAGGCAGACACCCAGCCCCTCGTTCTAGCTTTTGTTTTCCCATTTTTCATAAACACATGGATACAAAAAGTGTTTCATGTTCCTATTTACTATTGAAAAAGAAAAATGTAGCCAGGCGTGGTGGTGCACACCTATAGTTCTGGCTAAGCAGGAGGCTGAGGCAGAAGCATTGTTTGAGCCCAGGAGTTTAAGGCCAGCCTGAGCGACACAGCAGGACCCTATCTCTTAAAAATAAAAAAGAAAAATTGACTGGACAGGGTCGATTGTAATCCTAGCACTCTGGGAGGCTGAGGCAGGAGGATCACTTGAGCTCAGGAATTCTAAAACCAGCCCGAGCAAGAGCAAGACCCCATCTCTACCAAAAACAGAAAAATTAGGGAGAAGGGAAGAGAAGGGTGGGGGGCAGGGGATTGCTGTGCTCCCATCTGATGGGCACAATGTAAGGGTCTATGGCTCACCTCCGGGGTGGGGGACACAACTGCAAGAGGGACTCTACCTAACAAATGCAAACATTGTAACCTAATTATTTGTGCCCTCATATTAATCTGAAATAATAAATAAATAAAAATAGAAAAATTAGCTGGGCACTGTGGTGGGTACCTGTCACTCTAGACAGGAGGCTAAGGCAGGAACTCAAGAGTGTGAGGTTACAGTGAGCTGTGATATCACTGCCCTCTACTCAGAGTGACAGAGTGGGACTCTGTCTCAATCAATCAATCAAATAAAAATTTAAAAATTGGCCAAGTGCAGTAGCTCATGCCTATAATCTTAGCACTTTGGGAGAATGAGGAAGGACTGCTTGAAGCCAGGAGTTCCAGACCAACCTGATGGCAGCGCCCATAGCTCAGTGAGTAGGATGCTGGCTACATACACCAAGGCTGGGGAGTTCGAACTTGGCCTGGGCCATCTAAAACAATGACAACCGCAACAACAACAAAAAAAACCAGCCAAGTATTGTGGCACTCTACCGAGGGCGCCACAGTGAGACTCTGTCTAAAAAAAAAAATAAAGGACCAACCTAAGCAAGACCCTTTCATCTCTACAAAAAAAAAAAAAAAGCAAGACCCTATCATAGATAAATAAGAAAATTTAAAAAAATTTTAAACTTACTTTAATAAAAAGAAAAATAAAATTTTTAACTAATCAAAATATAAAAATTTACAAAAAGAAATCCCAGTGGAGCAGGAACAAGGTCAGGGAGGGGACAGAGACCGTGGGTCTAGACAGGACGCTGGATGTACGTACATGATGGCGTAGGCCGTGGGACAGTGGCCCCACACCACTAGCTGACTGTGGCCCAAAGGAATCTGAATCAGGGATGCCAAAGATTCTGGATTTTTCAGAGAAACTAAAGAGCCAGAGTTTACAGTGAACATTCTCCTGATATTTGAGTAGTGGTGTCTAATCAAAATACATTTGCCTATCACCAGGAGCAGCTCCAACGGGCAGCACCCTGAGTCTAACCCACTACCCGCCCCAGGCACCCTGCCATCCCAAGCCTACACTCCTTCCCCTCTCCAACCCCAGAGACTCCAGGAGAAGTCAGAAGGCGGGCCCCAGGGGAGGTCCCGCTGCATGGCTGCCTCCCCTCGCCCAGCCTGGTCTGGAGTATGGCCAGGGCTATAACCCACATCTAGTATGCTACCCTCACCCACGGTCCCATCCTCTTCCTGTTCCAGCTGCTTCTGGCCCACAACAGAGCCACGCTTATCTAGTCCATGCAGGGTGAGCTGCTGGTGCTGGGGCCCCAGGCCAACCAAAGCAGGGCCACCTCACCCTCAGCCAGCGTCCCCTCTGATGTGGACAGCAGGCTGGCAACAGGACTCCAAGAAAGCTGAGCAAACAGTCAGGGAGCCACACCCCAAGGGTGGCACCTCCACCTGGGCTCTGGAAAAGCTTCCTAGAGGAATTGACACTTTGGCCAAATGCTTGAAGGTGAGCAGGTGGGGGAATATGCCAAGAAGGGCGGGGGACCTCGGGGAGGCCCCAAGGCTAAGATCTCCCAGAGTCCCAAGAGCCGAAATCAATCCCACAAAGCCGTGCGAGGCCTGCAAGGAGGTGAGGACACAGCTGCCACCAGGCCCTGGGGCTGCAGCTCATCTGGGCTCCATGCTGGAAGGAGAGGAAGCTCAGGAGATGCCAAAGCAGGCAAATTTCACAGTCAGATGGGGCCAGGGCTGGGCAGTGGGATCCACACTCGCCTCTCACCTCCAGAGACCCAGCTAGGGTCCTAAACTGCTACTCAGCTCACGGCCCCAAGAGCCATTCTTCCTCAGCAGGCATCTAGCCAAGCCCTGCTCCTGCTCAGGTGCTACAGGGCCCTGCCTGTCTCCAGAATAGAGACCAGTTCCCAAGTCAGGCATATGGAGCCCTCAGGGATCCAGAACTCAACTCTCCTCTCCCTTCCCCCAGCCCTACCTGGCTCTAAGTGGCACCTGCCAAACCACGGGCACTCCCAGGCATGCCTGGCCCTTCCCAGGGCCCTGTCTGTGCCAACCTGTCCCAGCAATCTCTGGACCTCTGTGAACAGCAGGGGAGCCCCATGAGCAGGGAGCACAAACCCACACCACCTCAACCAGCACTGCCCATCCCAATCCCGAACACGCAGCCAGGCCCTGGCCCAGGGACTCCACTTAATCCTGCAGACATTTCTGAGAGAATCGACTGTGCTCAAAGTCGTTCCTTGTACAGCTGTTTATTTTATTTTTATTGTTTGTTTGTTTGTTTTGGTAATAAGCGTGTTTTGTTTTTTTTTTTACACAGCTGTTCATAATGCAGATCTCTGCCCAGCTCCCAAACACCCACCTCTAAGGGATGATGAAATTAAGTCACAGCCATGCAAGGGAACATTGAACAGGAGGAATGGTCTCAGAGATGTGTTTCAGATGAAAACACACCAGGCACAGACTGATGGGGATAAAGTGACCCCCTGAGGCGCACAGCATAGACCACCCCAGGAATGTGAGGTGGCAAGCTGGAAGCTCCTATCCCCCTGGAGCAGGGACCTGGCTGCTAGGTGGGATCTCTGTGTCTTCCCAAATTTAAACCATCTCAATCTGATCCAATTAATCAGGGGTCCTTAAAAACTCTCCAAGACACCAAGACACAGCTCAAAACTCACATCCGCAGCTGGGCACTGGGGCTCATGCTTGTAATCCTAGCATTCTGGGAGGCCAAGGCAGATGGATTGCTTAAAGCGCTCAAGACCAGCCTGAGCAAGAGTAAGACAGTGTCTCTAAAAAATAACCACGTGTTGTGGCAAAAGCCTGAAGTCCCATCTACTCTGGAGGCTGAGACAGGAGGATTGCTTGAGCCCAAGACTTTAAGGTTGCTGTGAACTATGATCTCATGGCACTCTACTGCAAACTCATCACACCAGTAGACCAGCTAATTCTTGTCCCCAGGACCATTCTGCAGCGGCCTTCAGGGGCCAGCCCACCCTCCCTGCAGGAGGCCAAAATCTGGTCAGAAGTGACAGGAGGGGGACAATGCCACTCTGGAGCGGGAAGGACACAGGTGCCAGAACAAGGGAGGGAGCCCAGGAATACTGCCCCTGTCCTTAGCATCACAACAGACCCCCGGACCTCCCAGGGGAAGCCACACTGGGATGAACTGTATCTCTCAAAAAGATAATTCAAATCTAACCCCTAGTACTTGTGAATGTGACCTTCTCTGGAAATAGGGGGGATCTCTGAAGACACGATCAAGTGAAAATCAGGCCACATTGCATTGGGGTGGGCTCTGATCCAACACTAGTGTCCCCACAGGAAAAAAGCCACGTGAAGAAGGAGGCAGAGACTGGAGTGACGTAGCCACAAGCCAAGGAATGCCTGGCATTAACGGAAGGTTCCAGAAGCTAGAAGAGGCAGAAAAGGAGCATTCCCTAAACCTGAGGGAGGATGGCCCTACTGACACCTTAGTCTCAGGCTTATGTTCTCTTGACTCAGAGAGAACAAAGTTCTGTTGTTTTAAGCCACCTCAGTTGTGGTCCTCTGTCACGGCAGCGCAGGGCCTGGAGGCCTTTCCCCCACCACAGAGGTAGCAATGGCTGGCACAGGTGAGTCCAGCAGGCCCAGCAGTGGCACCTGAAGCCCGGCCCAGGCCGAACCCCTGTGCAGAGACGTTGGCTGCAGTCCCAGGGAGGGCAAAGCCCTGCCTGCCCCATCTGTAGCCCCAGTGCATGGCCAGTGTGGCGTGAGACCAGCATCTCCGACTCTAACACAAAAATGTCAGGGCTAAAATTAAAGCACTGTTGTACAAGAACCGTGGCAATTTGGGGAGGGCCGGGCCTGGCTTCCTAATAGTGAAGCTAAAGTGACCTTCCACTGTAGAAGGTGGCCGCTAAGCATAGCAGGTTGACTTGACAAGGCAGATAAAGGCTTCTTGATTTTCCACCTATGCGCAAAAACAGGCAGAGTTGGCTCGGCACCTATAGCTCAGCAGCTAGGGCTCCAGCCACAGACCCAAGGGCTGGTGGGTTTAAACCCTAAACAACAGTGACAACTATAACAATAAAACAGCTGGGCGGTGTGACGTGCACTTGTAGTCCCAGCTACTTGGGAGGCTGAGGCAAAAGAATCGCTTAAGCCAGTGGTTCTCAACCTTTCTAATGCAGCAACCCTTTAATACAAACAGTTCCTGTGGGTCGTAACCCACAGGTTGAGAACAGCTGGCTTAAGCCCAAGAGTTTGAGGTTGCTGTGAGCTATGATGTCACAGCACTCTACCAAGGGTGACATAGTGAGACTCTGTCTCAAAAAAAAAAAAAGACAGGCAGAGTCCTGTGGCCGGCTGGAGGGTAGAGGGGAGGCAGGTCCCCAGTGGGCAGCCACCCCTGAGGCTACTTCACTGATTCCATTCTCCCTGGAAGCTCTCCGGGCCTCTTCCTCTGGAGAAAACCTAGGTCGAGGCAGGTGACTAAAGACACGTCAGGGTGCTTCCAGCCTAACCACAGTCACCGCAGCTGGGGAAGATGGGTGGGACAAAAGCCTTTGCAGACTGTCCCTCCCTCGTGTAGCTGCAGTTGGCACTGGTAGTGACAGCAGCATGAGCCAGAGGCCACCACCTGGGGCCCGCAGACACTCAGAGCTTCCTTCCTTCAGGAGTTTAGTGAGGGAGCAGCTGCCTTGACCAGGAGTATCTGGAGGGAAAGGGGGAACAGGGACCTAAAGGGGAAAGGGGGGGCCTCCCACCAGGTAGCCATGAGGAATGAGGCGGGCCTGGGGCCTCCCAGGCGGGGCCCAGGCATGCCAAGCAGTTCATCTTTCTAGGGGGAATTCTGCAGAGCGGAAGCTCCTGTGGCTCTGCTTATCCTCTTCAACTTACTGCCCAAGAAGGTTCTGGTAACGTTTCTTCAAACCCCCCCACCACCACCACCCAGAGGCTTTATTATGTCCCCCAGAAAAGGGTGGGAGCAGGAAAAACAGTTGGGCCAAGAAAAATGTTCCAGGGCACCTTCAGGCCCCAGAGTGGTATGGAAGAAGAGCTGGACAGCTTGTCCCTGAATTTCTAGCCCCACACTTTGGCAGGGTCAGAAGACTGAACCAGAAGCACCCTCTGATGCTAGAGACCCAGAGTCCTCTGGGGCCAAGGCAGGTAGGAAGCTCAGCAGGTCACGAGCCACACATAGCTCCAGGGCCAACACAGGAGCAAGACCAGGATGAGAAGCAGCTGCCACGTCCCTGGGCCCCCGCCAGACGGGAGCGTGCTCTGACCCTCCCAGGTTGCCCTTCCTGCCACTTCCGCTGGCCTCCTAATGTGCCCCTGACGTCCCTCCAGTAAGAGCAGGCCAGGCCAGGCAGGTGTCCTGCAATGCTCCTAGCCACTTGAAGCCAGCTGGCCTGCAGGGCACAGTAGCCACAGCTGCTCCCCACCAAGTGTCCCTGAGACAGACCATCCACATATAGTGGCTCCTACACGGCTGAGACAGAGCCATGACAGCCGTACCTGCACAGCTGGGAGGCCATGGTGGCTGAGGTGTCCCAGGATCAGGCCCAGAGTGAGGTAAGAGGAGCCAGCTTCCCAGTCACTGCCTCACCCAGGATCACCCAATCCCCTAGCCCCCTCCCCAGACCCTGGGCTTCCCAGTGTAACCAGGAAGAAGCCGTGTCACCAATCTGAAGCATCAACCAAAAGCCAGTCGTCATAGAAACCTCGTTTCATAAATAATTACAGCACAAGTAACTACCAGCCCTTCCGGCCTCCATGCCAGGAGACCAGAAGGCAGAGGCGCCGTCACAAAGCAGCCTGAGGAATCCCTCACAGGGAACACTGGTCCCGGGGGCTTGCTGCAGAGTCTCAGCAAAGCCAGGACTGGCCACTGAGGCCTCCTAGAGTCCCTGAAACACAGGTAGGGGAGGAGGTCACAGGCTAATGAGGCCCTACCAGACAGAAGTCTGCCACCTCCCTGAGAAGGGGGCTAGCTGGCACTAGAAGCCAAGTGGGAGGGTGGTCCTGAGTCTACCCTCCTCTGGCCTGAGTCCCTCAGCCCCCAGATCTGCCCAGCTTCAGAGGATGCTGTTTCTGGGCTCAATACCCCAGCCCACCCCCCACCTGAAAGCCCCCTGCTCTCCCCCCCACACTGCTCTCTGCCTCCCCTTCCACTGGGTGTCAGGAAGAAAGGAGTCAATCTGAGTGTCCGGGAGCTGGAGGGGCCCTGGGAGAGGAGGCCAGATGTGTCACCACCAGTAGTACCTCGCCCAGTGCCACCCACCAGCCCCAGGCAGGGCTGCTTTCCCAGGAATCACACAACCTACAACTGGAACAGAAACTCCCCAGCACAGGTGCGCCCGGGCAGGGAACAGGCTTCACGGGCGAGGCCATGGTCAGGGTGATGGGTAACCCCCCCACGGGCCCCTGTGGGAGGATGTCGTCAGAGGGAAAGTCAGGGCAGAGAAGGCTGATCAGGCTGAGACAAACAGCCCCTCCTGCCTGGACAGCCCTCTCTCATCACTCACCCAGGGACTGGGGCACTTTCTAATTTGGGAAGTCATTCTGGTCAAAATAACAGGCAAATTATTACTCAAAGTATGAGTGCCATTCCCTGAAACTCCTCTCACCTATATGCAAAAGAGGGAAAGAAAGTTCTAGGCTCATAAGCAGTGAGCCCCAGGGAGGCAGGGCCTGCCTGCTCACCCAGCCCAGGGTCCCTAATGCCTACGAGCTGGGCAGGAGGGGATCCCAAGACCACACTCAACATGTCTCTGGGGAAGAGGAGTCAGGGGGTCAGTCTGGCCCAAGCCCAGCAGCTGAATCTTAGGGACAAAAACATTCCCAGAGCCTTCCCTACTCACACACCAGGCTCCAGTTGGGCAGTTCCTCAGTCCCTCATCTGCCCACCAAGGCACTCTATCCCTAGTGGACAGCATCCCAGGGCCAAACGTCCTGAAGCCACAGCGCCTGCCCAATTCCTGCCATTCTGGCACACAAAACCAGGTCTTCCCAGATTCACTTCCCCAACCCCTCACCCTAACAATCCCACAGCCTGTCTCAGCTCCCAACTCACTGTTTGACCTGCTCCCCAAGACAGGCCTCCTCAACTCCTCTCCTGAGGGTCATTAGGGACAAGCCTCTCCGAAGCACCAGCATGGTCTCGCCGTGTCTGCACCAGCTCCCTCCCGAGCAGTAGCAAATGGAACTGGGAAAAGGCCTCTACTCCCATGCGGTACCCTTTGGACTCGGCCCCATCCTACAGGTGGACATTGTCACCTCCCTAAGCAACCCTGGCCTCCCCATCCAGCTGGTCCCAGCCCGGCCACCCCAAATCAGCAAGGACCACGCTGGGCCTCCATAGCAACGCTGGTGCAGGCCAGCAAACTGTCCAGCAAGGAGGAAGCCCCTGTCAGATGGCTCAACCTCATGAGTAAATAATTTCATTGTTAAACAACCATAAGGTGCTATTTCCCATCCACTAAATTAACCAAAAGTTATTTCATTTTTTTTCCATAAGTTATTTTAAATGATAAAATTAGATGTCGATGAATGTTCACAGCAATTCCACCAAAAGATGGAAACAACCCAAGTATCCATCACCCAAGTGATAGGTAAATACACAAAACAAAATATAATAAAATCGTATTTGACCATAAAAAGGAACAAAGGACCTACAGATACATACTGGCCCATGGACGAAGCTTGAAAACCACGCTGAGGGAAAGACGTCCATCACCACAGGTCCAACACCATTGACACGCAACGCCCAGAGCAGGCAAGTCCACAGCAACAGAAAGGGGGTCAGTGTGTGCCCAGGGCTGGGGAGGGGGGCATGGGAGAGACGCCAGATGGATACAGGTTTATAAAAACTGGGCAACATGATGAGATCACACACACACACACAAAAAAAAAAAAAAAAATACAAAAATAAGCTGGGTGTGGTGGCAGGTGCCTGTAGACCCAGCTACTTGGGAGGCTGAGGCAAGAAGAGCACCTGAGCCCAGGAGTTGGAGGTTGCAGCGAGGTGTGATGACACCACTGCACTCCACTACAGAGTGAGACAAAGGAAGGGGAAGGGAAGGGGGGGAAAAGTTCCAGAATTAAATAGCGTGGACAGTTACACAACCCTGTGAACTACAAAGGTTCACACAGAACTGTAAGGGAGAACTTTCTGGAATTTGGGTTCCATCTCAATAAAGCTGTTATAAACTACAAACAACTTGATGTCAGAAGCTGTGGGGAAACAGGCAGGCTCCTCCCAAGTCCGAAATTGCCCACACGGCATGGCTCGTGGCCCAGAGCCATTCCCAAGTTCAGTCTAAAGAAACACACACACAGCTGAGCCCGGGACTGCTGGGCTGCGTATCCTGAACAACCTGGTTCAGGGGCTCGGGAACATCCTAAACCATGCACAGGGCTGTGTTTGATTTATATTTTCTGGGGCAAATGGGCCATCATTCTCGCAGCTTTCAAAGGCATCTGGAAGCCAAAAAAGTCCAGGAACCGCAGCACCTCTCTCTGCAGCCCTCCCACACCTGCCCAGCAGAGCCGGACCAAAGTCTAGAGCCGAGTAGAGAGCATGTAAGCTGCAAGACAGACAGGCACCCAGAACTAACAAAACAATATGCCTTGCTGCGGACAGGGACCTGAAAGAGAGAATGGGGAGGAGAGAACTCTGCATCCAGCTGCCCTGGGATTGGTGGCCACGATCCTCCCCCCCCCCCCAAAACTCCCCCTGGTGCCTGAGGAAGCTGGCAGGGGAGGAACTTACACCCAGGCACCACAAAGATCTCTCACAGCTGAGCAAGAAACAAATGACCCAATATTCTAAAATGGTCACAAGACTTGAATACTCCACCAAACAAGATAAGGTGGGCGGCAAATGTGCACATGAAGAGCTGCTCAACATCATCGGAATTACAAAAACGCAGTGAGCACCCCGGTTCTGGGGTTCTAAGAGGTGACGTGACTTGTGACTTGTCCCCAGGCCCGGGGTGGCTGGCAGTAGAGCCAGACTGGCCACAGCTCATCAGACTCAGGATAACTGTCCGTACGCCTCACCCTGCCACACAGGGCTGAAAACTCAAATGCCCAGGGAGCTGGGCAGGCAACATAAATATCCAGCCGGGGGAACAGCAACAGGCATGTGGGGCTGCTACTAGGGAGGCTATAGGGAGTAGTGGCAATTGCGGCAAACTGGAGCACATGTCCTATTTAAAGAGATGAGCTGCATCCCAGATCCAGATGATTAAGGCTGGGGGGAATACAGGACTCATATATCCAGACCTCCTGTTTATTAAGGAAAAAAATAAACTTTAATTTTTTTAAGCTGGCAAATTATTTTTTAAAAAATTGAACACAGCAGTGGCTAACACCTATAATCCTAACACTCTGGGAGGCCAAGGCGTGAGGATCACTGAGGAGTTCAACACCAGTCTAAGCAAGACTAAGACCTTGTCTCTACTGAAAATAGAAAAAAAGGCCAGGCTCAGAGGCTCACACCTGTAATCCTAGTACTGGGGGAGGCTAAGGCGGGTAGGTGGATTGCTTGAGCTCATGAGTTTGAGACCAGCCTGAGCAAAAGCGAGACCCCATCTCCACTAAAAATAAAAAAACTGAGGCAACAGGATCGCGAGCGCCCAAAAGTTGGACGTTGCTGTAAGCTAATTACACCATGACATTCTACCCAGGACAACAGCTTGAGACTCTAGCTCAAAAAAAATAAATAAATAAAAGTTAACCAGGCATTGTGCCAGATATCTGGAGTCCCAGCTAAACCAAAACTATAGCCAGGCTAGTGGCTCATGACTGCAATCCTAGTACTCAGGGAGGCCAAGGTAGTGGATTACTTACGCTCAGAAGTTCAAGACCAGACTGAACAAAAGAGAGACACCCCCCAACCCACCTTGTCTTCAATAAAAATAGGAAAAAAAAAACTGAGGCAGGAGGATCACTTGACCCCAGGAGTTCGAGGTTGCTGTGAGCTATAATGATGCCACAGTATTCTACCCAGGGTGACAGAGTGAAATTCTGTCTCAAACCAACAAAAAAGGCAGCACCTTGTGGCTCAAAGGTGTAGGGCCCTGGCCCCATATGCCGGAGGTGGCGTGTTCAAACCCAGCCCCAGCCAAAAACTGATTTTAAAAAAAAAAAAAGAAAAGAAAAGAAACTAAAAACTCTTAGAAGAAAACATAAGGCAAAAGCCTCACAACGTTGGATTTGGTCATGATTTCCTGGACATGACACCAAAAGCACAGGCAACAACAACAAAAAAATAGACAAAGTAGATTTCATAAAAAATTAAACTTTGTGCATCAAAAGACAGAATTGACAGAGTAAAAATTCTCACAGAATGAGACAAAATACTGGCAAAACATATAAGAGGTAACTACCAGAATATAGAGAACTCCTAAAACTGAACAGTCAAAAAATACTCATTGTATACATATCAAAATATCACACTGTACTCCACAAATATATACAAGTATGTCAATTAAAAATGTAAAACGAAGGTGGTAGGACCCATAGCTCAGTGGGTAGGGCTTTGGCCACATACACCAAGGCAGGCGGGTTCAATCCCAGCCCGGGTCAGCTAAAATCAACAATGACAACTGCAACAAAAACAGCCAGGTATTGTGGAGGGCACCTGTAGTCCCAACTGCTTGAGAGGCTGAGGCAAGAGAATCGCTTAAGCCCAAGAATTTGAGGTTGCTGCCAGCTGTGACAACACGACATTCTACCAAAGGTGACATAGTGAGACTCTGTCTCAAAAAAGAAAAAAAATAAATAACCAGGCGTTGTGGCGGGCACCTGTGGTCCCAGCTACTTGGGAGGCGGAAGCAGGAGACTCACTTGAGCCCAGGAGTTAGAGGTTGCTATGAGCTGTGATGCCATAGCACTCTACCCAGGGGGACAACTTAGGCTCTATCTCAAAAAGAAAAAAAAAAAAAAAAAACAATCAGTACCTGCAAAAACAATCAACATCACTATCATTAAGGAAACACAAATTAAAACTATAGTGAGACACTACCTCACACCCATTAGAATAGCCACTACTGGGCAGCACCTGTGGCTCAGTGAGTGGGGTGCTGGCCCCATATACCGAGGGTGGCAGGTTCAAACTCAGCCCCAGCCAAACTGCAACAAAAAAATAGCCAGGCGTTATGGCAGGCACTTGTAGTCCCAGCTACTTGGGAGGCTGAGGCAAGAGAATCACCTAAGCCGAACAGCTGGAAGTTGCTGTGAACTGTGACACCACAGCACTCTACTGAGGGCAACAAAGTGAGATTCTGTCTCTTAAAAAAATTAAAAAGAAAGAAAGAAATGACAAGTGTTAAAGAGGTGGAAAAATTAGAACCTGTGCACACTGTTGCCAGAAATGTGGAAAACAGCATGATAGTTTCTTGAAAACTTTACAACAGAATTACCGTATTATAAAGCAACTCCACTTTTGGGTACATATCCAGTAGAATTAAAAACAGAGTCTCAGCCAGGGCACCAGTAACATACATCAGAGCTGGCAGGCTCAAATCCAGCCTGGGCCGGCCAAACAACAATGACAACTACAACAGAAAAACTGCAGGGTGTTGTGGTGGGTGCCTGTAGTCCCAGCTACTTGGGAGGCTGAAGTTAGAGAACTGCTTAAGACCAAGAGTTTGAGGTTGCTGTGAGCTGTGATGCCATGGCAGTCTACTGAGGGTGACATAGTGAGACTCTAACTCAAACAACAAAATAAAATTTATGATGTTTAAAAATTTTTGAGGCACACCTAAGATCCTCTCACAGCCCACTGGTTGACAATCACTGCTCGAAAGGTTAACCACAGAATTATCGTGCAACCAGCGGCTGAATTCTAGATGAGCTGTTTTTCTCACAACAATCCTCATAAGAAACATGTGGTCTTTCCTAACCCTGAGCTGCGCTCTCCAACACAACGTGGCTGTGGCTGTCCTATACAGTTCAATCCTAATACCTATGTCCCCACACATGAAGGCCTCAGCCTCCCAAAACTGCTGAAAGTCCCAAGGTCATAACCACCTCTAAATCAGGAGCTCCCACCACCCCCTCCTCAAATTTAATATTTTGCCAGAAGGGCTCACAGAACTGAGCAAAGGGCTGGGGGCCATGGCTCCCGGCTGTAATCCAAGCCAAGAGGATCTCCAGCTCAGGAGTTCCAGACCAGCTATTTCTACTTTCTAAAAATAGAAAAATTAGCACAGCAGAGGCTCAAACAGTGGGACTGCTTGAGGCTTGAGCCCAGGAGTTTGAGGTTGCAGTGAGCTAGGCTGGTGCCATGCACTTTAGCCAGTGCCACAGAGCGAGACAGTCTCAAAAAAGAGAAAGAAACAGGAATTAAGAAACATGTTTTACTCACTGATAGGTTGGTCAGAGGAACTCCAAAAACAGAGCAAGCACCCAGCCAGAAGGGACTAGTAGTGGCCCTAGGGGAGGCCAAACTGTAAACTCAGCAGAAGCCCCCTAGAAAGTACCTGGCAGCCATCACTAGCCCACCAAAGTAATACTCCCCCCCTCCTACCCTACCTAAAATCTTTAAAAGATAAGCACTTAGGAGCTGATGCCTGTTGAGTCTCAGCCGCCTTCCCCAAGGTACTCTATGCCCAGCTTGGTGAATTGATCAAGGGGACCGCTGCCTGACACTTACTATTACCACTTTATTATAAATGACACAACTGGGGAACAGCAGATCGGGATCCAGCTGTGCAAAGCCCATGCCCTCCCCTGGCACGCTCCCAGGCACGCTCCCTCCCTGCACCTCAGGGGTTCACCAGGAAGCTCCCAGGGAGATTTCACTATCTAGGCATGACTGACTTAACCTGGAACTTGGGGGTAAGGTTGAAAATTCCAACCCTCTTATCATGACTTGGTCTTTCTGGGGACCAGCCCTCATCCTGAAGCCATGTGGGGAACCCCTGCCACCAGTCAGCTCATTAGCACAGAACACGCTTTTACCACTCCAGAGATCCCAAGGGTTTTAGGAGCTCCTATCCAGCCTTGCAAAATTGACTGAAGTAAAGGTGACACAACTCTGTGAACACACTGGAATCCACTGAACGGTACACTCTGATGGAGGCGATGTATGGCACGTGAATTATAGCCCAACAAAGCCAGTACAGAAGTGGGTGTACATGCCCACTCAACAAAGTTTCAGAAAAATAAAGTCCAGACAAGCCATTTGTAAGCAGCACAACACACGTGGTTAAGGATTAGCTGGCTGGGCCAGAACAGCTCCCTGTGGCTCTGCACCAACCTTCTGACCTAATATCACAGCTCAGCCTCCCCACAACCAGGGAGCAGATCAGGGCACACACAGGAGCTGACAGCTGCTGGGCACTAAGCCAACACAGCTGCCACCGGCAGAGGCCATCACGGCCAAGCCCACCTCAGCCGGGAAGGGCCCCAGCCTTCCCCAGCCCAGGAATACCAGCCCTGGAGCTCACCTCCTCCCACAATGCCCAGGAGACTACCCTGTTCCTGGGAGAAGTATGTCCCAGGGCTCAACCCAGGAAGAGGAACACTTAAGTGGGCACTTTCAATCAGCAACACAAAGCTCACTGACACCCAACCCCCACCATCCTCCCCTCCAAAACAGTTTCCAGTGAATATTCCAAGTCATGTGGCCAAGGGCCCTGAGACAGGTTGCCTGATCTGCTTCACCAGCTGGACAATGGGGGTGGGCACTCAACAGCCCCAGACATCCTACCTTCTGGTGCTGCAGGGCAGGGAGGGCGAGGGGCCAGGTCTGTGCCCGACAGCCCTCAAGGAGGCACAGCATCCTCCCCAGGGTCCCACGCGCTCACAGGCAGCCACCTGCCTCCCAAGCTCCCTGAGGCAGAGAGCTCTGGCCAGCAGCTTCATCCTGCCTTGAGTGGGCAAAACTGGTCACCCAGCTCCCAGCAAGGCCTGAGTCCACCTGGCCAGTTTGGCCAGTTTAGCAGTGAGATGCCCGATCCTTCCCTCCCTCCCCCACTGCAGCAGGCAACCGTTTCCGGAGCAGAGGACAGACGCTGCTCTGCTTCCCTGAGGCCAAAGACGCAAGGAATTCCAGACTCAGACTGAAGTCACAGAGTGAGGCTCTCCCAGGAACAAATGAGAGAGAAGCAGGTCAGGGCCACACCCCTCTGGGGGAGAGAGTGAATCAGGTGGGGATACCAGCAACACCCTCCCTGACCTTAAGCTTTTACATGACTCTGGCAGGGCTGGCCCTCTGGCTAGTGGAGCATGGGTCCCTGGGGCTGTGCTGAAAGTTCCCAGGTTCACAGATGCTGGCAAGTCACCAGTTAGCACAGAAGTATCAGCATGGCAGGGGTCTGAGGAAGGCAGACACACCCACCCACACTGAGGCAGGTGACCCGCCCTCCTAAAGTCAGTAGCTCTCAACCTGCAGGAAGGCTCAGGAAAATTCAGATTCCTGGACCTATGCCCTCCCCACCCCACTCCCACAGTCACAGGCAGCCAATCTGCAGAGGCCTGTTTTTCTTTCTACTGTTTTTATTGCAGAAAACATCAAACGTTTACTGGAATGGAGGGAGGTAGGAATTGAAGCTCCATGTCCCAATCAAGCAGCCCCCAGACAGTCAACTCAGGCCTCTGGTCTCCTCTCTGTTCCTACCCACTCCCCCATGTCACGTTATTTTGCAGCAAACCCCAGAATCACAACTCGGCATCTGTAAATATTTCACCACTCTCTCTAAAAGGTAAAGATTCTTTTTTTCTTGAGACAAGGTCTAGTTATGTCGCCCAGGATGGTCTCGAACTCTTGGGCTCAAACAATCCCCCCAGCCCAAGCCTCCCAAGTAACTGGGGCTACAAGCAAGGAAACCACCTAAAATACTACACCAATTCTTTTTTTTTTTTTTTTTTGGCAGTTTTTGGCTGGGGCTGGGTTTGAACCCGCCACCTCCGGCATATGGGGCCAGCACCCTACACCTTTGAGCCACAGGCACTGCCCCAACACATACTCTTTATTATCATTTAATATCATTAAATATCAAGTGACTATTCCCGGTTCCTTAATTATGTCCTAAATGTTTAGAAATCTGCATTTATGAACTTCTTTTCTCACTCCCTCTCTTTTTTTTTTTTTTTTTTAGTTTTTGGCCAGAGCAGGTTTGAACCCACCACCTCTGGTATATGGGGCCAGCACCCTACTCCTTTGAGCCACAGGCACCGCCTGTGAACTTCTTTTCATAGTCACCAAAAGCTGAGAACCCAGATGTTCTGAGCAGTTGAAGAGACAAACCTCAACATCCAGGTGACAGAATACCAGGCAATTCAGAGCCAGGAAGCCCCAATGCCACCCAGGAGTCAGGCTCACAGGCACTGTGCTAGATCTGATGCTGTCTCTACGAAACTCCAGAACAGGTAAAATTATAGGGCCTAAAATGAATGTGACAGGGCAGAACAAAGCTTTTTAGAGTGAAGGAAATAATCCACGTCTCAACTGGGGTCATTACACAGGTGTACACATTTGTCAAACCTCAGTGAGTGGCTCAGCGCCTGTGGCTCAAGTGGCTAAAGTGCCAGCCACATACACCTAAGGTGGCGGGTTCGAATCCAGCCCGGGCCCGCCAAACAATAATGACGGCTGCAACCGAAAAAAAAAAATAGCCAGGCGTTGTGGCGGGCACCTGTGGTCCCAGCAACTTGGGAGGCGGAGGCAGGAGATTCACTTGAGCCCAGGAGTTGGAGGTTGCTGTGAGCTATGCCATGGCGCTCTACCCAGGGGGACAGCTTGAGGCTCTGTCTCAAAAAAAAAAAAAAAACCTCAGTGAGTACATTTAAAATAGGTGCATCTGGCGGCACCTGTAGCTCAGTGGGTGCCAGCCACATACACGAGGCTGGCAGGTTTGAACCCGGTCGGGGCCAGCTAAAACAACAATGACAACTGCAACAACAACAAAAATAGCTGGGTGTTGTGACACCTGTAGTCCCAGCTACTTGGCAGGCTAAGGCAAGAGAATTGCCTAAACCCAAGAGTTTGAGGTTGCTATTGGCTGTGACACCACAGCACTTTGCCCAGGAGACAGCTTAAGATTCTGTCTCAAAAAAAAAATAAATTAAATTAAACAGGTGCATCTATTGGATGTGCATTACACCTCAAAATAGCTGATTTTGTAAAAAAGCAAACTAGAACATAATTATCTTAACCTAAAAACAAACTAGTAGTTCCTTCACCTTATTATCAAAGGACTATTCAAGTTTCTCCATTATCTCATACAATTTGCATCTTCTTGACTCTACTAAAGTATTATTTACATGCAGAAAATCGACATGTATAATAAACTTCCTCAGTTATTCAGATGTTGGGGGGGGGGTCCACAGCTGCCATGTGCTCTATGGCCCTCCCTAGGTCACAGCCCAGTGGGATGAAGGCCACACAACCTGTGGGGACACCCCCTGCCCCTACAGGTCCCACAGGAGAAAGCCATGCCTGGCCTGATTGGAATGGGAGCTGGTCAGCTGTAAGTGCCAACTACAGGGTGATGCCAGCTGCTTGGCCCACTTACGGGTGAGGCTGGACACAGTGGACAAAGGCCTCCCCATGCACAGGCCCTCTGGGCTACTAAGAGTACATCTTCACCAGGCTCCATCATCCCAGCAGGAAGTGAGGAAAGGGGCCAGCACTGTGCATTGCTTTATGGAATGTTCCAGAATACTAGCTCCAAGTGTGCTTTCAGTAAATCAAGATTCTGTTTTCATTAGTTCCATTATAAAACTACAGACAGAGCCCCATGTGTAAAGGATTCCAACACTGTGGGGGCGGTGCCTGTGGCTCAGTGAGTGGGGCATTGCCCCCACATACTGAGGGTGGTAGGTTCAAACTTAGCCCCAGCCAAACTGCCACAAAAAAAAGTAGCCAGGTGCTGTGGCAAGGTCCCTGTAGTCCCAGCTACCCAGGAGGCTGAGGCAAGAGAATCACCTAAGCCCAAGAGCTGGAGGTTGCTGTGAGCTGTGACACCTTAGCACTCTACTGAGGGCAACAAAGTGAGACTCTGTCTCTTAAAAAAAAAAAAAAAAGATTCCAACCTGTAACATACTTAAATTCACATCCAATCAACTAATGTTGATTGGTACATCTACTCGACACCAGGCACTGGGCATTTAGAGCACCACAAGGTACAAAGCCGCCACTGATCCCAGGAAACTTCACGGTAGAGAACAGCAAGCCAAAAAATTAATTAATAACAATTAACCCCTCCCCCTCATAGATCTCACACACTCATCTACAAACGAAGGATTCCAAGTTACCAACCTGCTGGGCAGTGTCCACCCCAAGGTCCCTCTCTGTCAGCATGCTTAAGAGCTGACTGCAGTCTCCAGAGAGCTTCAGAACTTCCTTTACAAAACCCACCCCAGGACTTCCAATCCATTCTGATTTTTAAATTCCTCTACATATTTCACTGCATATAAGGGAATCACCAGCCACGACTGACTATCTACATTTGTATTTAAAACAATTTAAATTGACATAATTAAAAATTCAGTTCCAGCCAGGTATAATGGCCCATCCATAGAATCTCAGCACTCGGTCAGCACCTGTGGCTCAATCGGCTAAGGCGCCAGCCACATACACCTAAGGTGGCAGGTTCGAATCCAGCCCGGACCTGCCAAACAACAATGATGGCTGCAACCAAAAAATAGCTGGGCATTGTGGCAGGTGCCTGTGGTCCCAGCTACTTGAGAGCCTGAAGCAGGAGACTCGTTTGAGCCCAGGAGTTGGAGGTTGCTGTGAGCTGTGATGCCACAGCACTCTACCTAGGGGGATAGCTTGAGGCTCTGTCTCAAAAAAAAAAAAAAAAAAAAAGAATCTCAGCACTCTGGGGCAGCCAAGAGAAGGAGATCAGACTGAGCAATATAGCAAGACCCCTGTCTCTACAAAAAAAATTTTTAATTCAGCTCCTCCATGGCCTAGCCAACCTTTCAAGCCCTCAACAGACATATGTGGCTAGTGGCTACCATACTGGACAGCAAAGACCCAGTACATTTCCACCACTATAGAAAGTTCTAGTGGACAGCACTGCTCTACAATGTCACACTCTGACAACCTGTTACATGCCACATCCTTCAACTTTATTCTGACAAACACTCAGAGAATGTGTAGGAGCCCACACAGATGACACAATGAGGCCTTATGAGACTATGAAGCTAAGCCTGGGCAGCAGTGAGGAAGACCACAACAGGTCACCAGGCAGGAAAGCCACCCACCAATTGTTCAGCCATTCCAAGTACAGGACTGACATCGGTCAAGAGCTCCAACCTCGGCTCAGCGCCTGTGGCTCAGTCGGCTAGGGCACCAGCCACGTACACCTGGGGTGGCAGGTTCGGATCCCCAGCCCGGGCCCGCCAAACAACAATGATGGCTGCAACCAAAAAATGGCCGGGCGTTGTGGCGGGCGCCTGTGGTCCCAGCTGCTTGGGAGGCAGAGGCAGGAGACTCACTTGAGCCCAGGAGTTGGAGGTTGCTATGAGCTGTGATGCCATGGCAC
>CAUYQV010146805.1:0-25648 GCA_963574575.1 Galagoides demidoff
TTGTATTGAGAAGTAACATGATGGCTATGTGATACTTAGCTTTGAGTTTCCTGACTCATGACAAGTATTCTAGGTATAGATTAGTTATGACAGTTATAAAGAAACTAAGGGAGATAGCAGGTGTATTATGTCCCCCCCCCCTTTTTGAGACGGAGCCTCAAGCTATCCCCCTGGGTAGAGTGCCATAGCATCATAGCTCATAGCAACCTCCAACTCATGGGCTCAAGCGAGTCTCTTGCCTCCGCCTCCCAAGTAGCTGGGACCACAGGCGCCCGCCACAACGCCCGGCCATTTTTTGGTTGCAGCCATCATTGTTGTTTGGCGGGCCTGGGCTGGGGAATTCGAACCCGCCACCTTAGGTGTATGTGGCTGGCGCCTTAGCCAATTGAGCCACAGGTGCTGAGCCCTAAACAATGTTAAGTATGAATTTTTGTGAATTCTCCAGAGTCTCCAGCACTCTCTCCTCCATATTAGATTTTCAGTTGGAGTGTACTCTAGACTTAACACAATTTTTTTGTATACCATCTTATTTGATTTAGTCATTTACTGTCACTGCAAAATATTGGAAAAATCATTTTCTTGAAATAACTGTCTAAAAGATTTTTGTGGAGATTTTTAAAGAGAGGAAAGCAAATGTATCAAGTTAAATGCGAAAAGAAGTTCTAAAAATTTAAGAGTTCTAAAAAATTTAAGAATTTAACCTATGAAAGAAAAAGAACTTGAAAGCTAGGTTGTAGAGACCACTGAAGTGTTGAATATCTTTGTTACCTTAAGCATTTGCATTGTGGCACCTCGGAAAGCCACAGGGGCTAAGATGGTTGGTGGAAGTCCTGCCTGTGGACCTGAGGTAGCAACTAAACTCTTACAATTCATCAAAAAATTGAGCAACGTGAAGGTGTTGATTCCTTTCACCAACACAACAGACTCAGGTCTATGATCCATTTGTACTTCATGTTTCTCTTTCCGTCTGAAGATGACAATCAAGGAAAGTGCAAAAGCAAATTACACACTAATGTGGAAGGCAGTTACCTGGATCACACTGGACCTTTTTTCTCCATAAAATGGAAATAAATGCTCAAGCTATCTCTTTTGTCTGTGGTCATAAGGCATGGGTTTGAATCAAAATATTTACCATCTGAATTTGCCAGAAAATGATCCCTAACAGATATTTCTTCTAGTCAAAAATGTACCCATTTATTAAACTTATTTTAATAGTTTCCCACAAATCTAACCAGAGTTGAATGTTTTCATTAAAATAATAGTTCAAGGTTTAGTGATACTTAGGGGCTGGTTATTTAATGTTATAAGGAAGAATTAGTTTTAATCTGAAAGGAATTTAAGATTATAATCACAAAACTGCCAATGTTAAATTGTTCACTAACTTAATTCAACAAAAGTTAATTCTATTTAGTAGTAAATGAAAGGATACAGCTTGATAGAGAGTGTGTCTGGTTTTTTAATTTTATCTTGCACACCCATCTCTTCCAGCCAGGAAAAACTTTCCTCTTCATCTTCATCACTGATTGCTTGCTCCCTAGGAAATCACTATATTTAGAGTTCCCATTTCACAAAGCTGTTACCTTTACAAATCTATTTCACTAGTCACTGGATGATGTAAAAGGTTACTATAATCACATACTCCCCATATTCCAAGCTTGTTCCAGATGCTCTCTTCTTACGGCCACTTTCTTTTATTAAAGGCAGAGAAAATTCAATACCTACATGAGAAAAAAAAATTTAACTGAGTTCTTTAAAAAAGTATTTAATAGATACACCCTAGTTTTAGAGTGTAAAAAATGTGAAATGTGAGTTTTTACATTTAATCTATTCAGGCAGTAGTTTTCAAGCTTGCTTAATAGCAGCTCACAACACATAAACCTATGAATACACAGACATCTAGAAACAAAAGAATATGTACACTCAATACATACAAGTGATAATCTTTTATACATCCTATTGTATTCCAGTTCATTTTTTAAAATGTTGATTGGGACCACTAAATAGATTTAATGATCCACTAATGGGCTGACCAAGTTTGAAAATGTTATTTAAGGTCTAATTTATACTATGAAAGAATTTCCAGAAGAATCTATTCAGATAATGACTTCCTGGTCCAATACATGTTTTATTTTAGAGACCAAAGGACAGGTGACCATTAACTTAAAGGTATACGTTTCAACTTAATAGGTGAAAAAACCCAAAGTAAAGAAATAATACATATTTATTTTTTCTTGAGACAGAGTCTCACTATGTTGACCTTGGTAGAGTGCTGTTGCATTACAGCTTACAGCAACCTCAAACTCTTGGGCTTAAGTGATTCTCTTGCCTCAGCCTCCCAAGTAGCTGGGACTACAGGTGCCCGCCACAACACCTGGCTATTTTTTGGTTGTAGTAGTCATTGTTTGGCAGGCCTGGGTTGGGTTCAAATCTGCCAGCTCTGATGTATGTGGCTGGCGCCCTAGCCGCTAAAGTACAGGTGCTGAGCCAAGAAATAATATATTTCTTAAAGTAATAATTGATAAAAAGACGACTCAAATTTCAGCTTTTAAACTTTAATGCAAATGTTTCTATATAGTCTTATAAACTTAAACTTTTACCTTCATTTTTCATAGCTTCTCTTAAACCTCGAGTTGTAGGAGATATGAGAGCTGTGATCACATCACTTCCTGCTAATCCTGCTGCTCGGAATAGGATAGTAAACTGATAGGTACAAACGTAGAAATAGGGGCAAAGTTTTGTCTTCAACAGATTATAGAGAGAAGTAAAGCTCACAGACCTGAGAAGCAAAAAATATTCTTTGGTAATTATTAAACATTTAACTTGTTTAAAATATAACTTTGTATAATTCCATTTAATTACCCGGTTTAAACTATAATACAAACTTTTCAGACAGTAGTTTGAATTTCTGTGGTTATGTAAAATTTAGTCGTAAAGGACTAAAATTAGTAATATTGAAATGCTAATGACTTCTTCAAACTTCAGCAGTGTTTACTACCTAAAACACTGATCATTTTTTCTTCAAATAAATCTCAATTGATAACTGGTTGCTGACTTTCTCTGAGCAACTTCTGCTGATGAGAAAAGCAATGAGTGACAAGAAGTCACTTAAAGAATGATGTTTGTATGTATTTATGACACTCATACATATTCTACAATATGTAGAGTGAATAAGAGCTTATAAAAGTAAACAGTTTAAATGTTGGTTATGGGTAGAAACAAATTTCAGAAAGATGTAGATAATCTTTCTATTACTATGCACATCCACATCATAAAATATAAAGAGAGAATACTGCTAAGATGAAAATTCATAAGTTACACAAGTTTTGTTTGTTTTAACGTATCTTACCAGTCACTCATTAAAATTTGTTGTAGGGTTTCATCATTTGACCATGGGCTTGTCTTTCCAGTCATTTTCCTATCAGCTCCAATACGAGGGAACAGTGGTAGCCAAGGGAAGGCAGGGTGGAGCCAATAAATAAGGCTCTGTTGGAAGGCACACCGGAGTTCAGTGGAGAGTTTAGGATCCTAAAATCCGGAAGTGATAGTGGGTAGGTTTTGCCCCATGAGAAACAGAATTTCATTAAAGGAACACTGAATATACTAAACATTTAATCTATGAATCTTCATTGCTCTCTACTACATATAGTAAAGCATTAATCACCGCTAGAGGAGTTAAGAAGTTTAGGGAAAACTTTCTGGTCAGAAATTACAGTCTGTTAGACCATGTAGCAGGAGGAACACTTAAACATACATGCATGTGGGAGTTCCCCTGTCTCTATCATTCCTGAAAATAATGACTACCTTTTTTTATCTTGAGGAGGTGTATGTATGTGCTGGTAACATTATGTTCAACACCCCACCACTTCACCCCTACCAAAACACTGCTTCAAAAGTAGCCAATCAACATTAATAAGGTGCATCAGAAATTATCCCAATTTATCTTATTGAAAAGATGTACGTAAAAATACCTCTTCTTAGGTAATCCTTTTTATCTAGTTTGAGTTAATGGGATACTTCAAAATAATCACATCGTATTTCTCTAAAACCATTCTAGAATCCACTTCTTCCACTAAATTTACAACAGATCATTACAGAGGTAGCAAAAAATCAATGTGTATAAAAAAACAAAGTACATATCAATATAAGAAAACCAGTAAAAGCCATCTGTTCTTGCAATTCCACTCAATTGCTTTTCATTTATTTTCCTTGTGTTTCTTTCTCAAAAACCTTTAGAAAAAAATGGTTTAGTTCAAATAATTCCTGCCTGCAAAACTAATTAATCCTCAGGACAGGTTTCTAAACTGAATGGGCAGTTAAATTCAAAAAACCGTAAAAAATGCTACTTGGGAAAAACAAAATTTCCCAAGTCTTAAGGGAGAAAGTTAATGGAGAGCAGTATCTGGAGTATCACAAAAAGAAGAACATTTTATACTTAATTTGTTACTTTAACATATAGCTATTTCAAAATTACCTGTATACTTTGAGGCAAAGTAACTTCAGTTGCCCTACAATGTTGGATGAGACCTTGGGCCTCTTCCTGTGCTTTCAAATGCTCTGCCCAGGTAAAGGGTTGAGAAGAGGTGAAAAGGAGCCGAGTTTTAATACTCCAGTCCACAGGTAACTCAGTATTTTCTGAGGATGGAATATCAGAATCGGAGAATACTGTGTGGGGAGTCTTTTAGAAAAGAGAAAAGGAGACAAAAAATTAGCAGAGTACCAAGAAAAATCTTCAATCTCTTTAACCTAAAGATTTTATTACCTAACACAGTAATGATGACTGAGAAGTCAAAATTATATAAACTCTACAATAAAATAACATTAAAAATATAATATGCGTTATGAAAAGTCTGAAAGCAACCACATTAAACTTTTTTTTTTTGAGACAAGAGTCTCACTTTGTTGCTTCCAGTAGAGTGCTGTAGCATCACAGCTCACAGCAACCTCAAAACTTTTGGGCTTAAGAAAGCGATTCTCTCAGCCTCCCAAGTAGCTGGGACTATAGGCGCCTGCCACAACGCCTAGGTATTTTTATAAACAAGGTCTCACTCTGGCTCAAGCTGGTCTTGAACTCAGGTAATCCACCCGCCTCAGACTCCCAGAGTGCCAGGATGACAGGATGAACCACCAGGCCCCAGCCTACATTGAACTTTTGAAAGGGTCTTACTATGTCACCCTCAGTAGAGAGCTGTGGCATCACAGCTCACAACAACTTCAAACTCTTAGGGTTAAGAGACTCTCTTGCCTCAGCCTCCCAAGTAGGACTACAGGCACCTGCCACAATGCCTGGCTACTTTTTGTTGTAGTTGTCACTTGTTTTCAGAAGGCCCTGGGCTGGGGCTGAACCTGCCAGCCACAGCCATAACCACTGAGCTACTGGTGCTGAGCCCCCACATTAAACTTTTAACAGTGGTTACTTCTTGTTGTTGGAGGTGGCAGTAGGAGAGGGGCACATTTTAGTTTTTAGTTCACACAGTTCTTTACAGTACTATAGATGTTGCTAAAAAATGAGAAATCTTCTGCATGTTTAAAAAAACACCATTTAGGCCTCTGAACTTCCAGACATGGAATAAGTTGCTTCTTCTGCAAGTAACTTACAGGTCTTTAAAAGCCTCCATTTAGGAAACATTCCCTGACCTTAAATATTTTCTCTCAACTTATTTACTGTCCTTTCAGTCAATTTTCTACTACAAGGATTCTTTTAGGTAACATTACAACAAAATATCAGGAAAGAGGAAATTATCTCCAATAGACCATATAAAGCCCATTTACTTTGGGCCTTGGGGAACTTTCCTAGCCCATTAGAATAAAGTATGCATTTATTAAAGTACGTTTTACAACAGAAGTGGGGTGAGGGTAGAAGTCTGTTCATGCTGGGGAAATGAACTTCAATCCTATGCACAACCTGTGGTGCTAATTTGGGATTTGGTTTGAAGATCTGGTAAAGGACAAAGTTCAAAAAAAATACCTGAACCCGGAAGGGCTGTCTCTCAGTAATGACCTGGAGGATTCAACTACTCAAAAAGAGGGCAACAGTTAAAAACTCTTGGGTATCTACTAGGCCTCTTTTAGTGTTGGTTGCCATTATAGATATCATTACTATACCCAATCAAGTCCTTTACCTTAGCTGATGCCATCTTTTCATCCCTGGTAGAAATGACCACTCTCAAGCTTCTCTATAAAATTACTTTCCAAGGAAAATGCTTATGAGAAGTATAAAGTTATAAAAATACACACTCTAATATTTAATATTTAAAACGCATTACCTGGGGTAACTGAGTAACAGTTTTTCTTTCAGGCAATGTCTCTTCCCAGAGCAAATCATTTTCTTGATGAGAATCTAAAAACTGAGGTTTAAAAAAAATGTCTGTTGTAACTGAAATGATGTTGCAGTTTGCTGTCAATATACATGTATATGTAGCCTCATCTGGAATACATATTTCGCAGTAAATGGTAGTGCATCCATAGTCATACAAATCTAAATCAATCTTATCAGAGTTTCACTTAAGTTTTGTGCCTGAACTTCATTTTTAGAAGACAGGATCTGACTATGTCACTCAGGTTAGAGTGAAGTGGCATGATAGCTCACTTTAATCTCAACCTCAAACAATCTTATGCCTCAGCCTCCCAATTAGCTCAGGACTACAGGCCAACACCACCATACCTGGCTAACTTTACTTTTTCTAGAGACAAAAATCTTGCTAATGTTGTCCAGGCTGTTCTGGCTGGCCTTGAACCTTGGGTTCAAGTGATCCTCCCACCATGGCCTCCCAAAGTGCTGAGACTACAGACGTTGAGCGCGCCTGGCCGCTGTCTGAACTTTAATATCAAAATGAAGGAAGGAAAGGATGCTGTTTCAAATCCAAAAGGTTTTGTGGAAAAGCAAATGCTAGTAAATTCTGATCCCCATGAATCAAAATTCTTCCATCCCAGGAATAATTCTGAATGACAGAAACCCCTGAATCACAGTGGGAAAGCAGGGTCTTGTAACCTGCCACATCAAACAGCTGCATGCCAGGATTGTTAACAACGATTTTTTTTTTTTTTTGCTGATTTTCCAATTTACCTCTAAGTCCTCTAGAGAGGGCTCTGAGTTAGATTCCAGCGGTGTGGCCCAACCCAGCGCCCTTCACCTTCCCCCGAACGCGACGACGCGCTAGGTGAGCACACCCTGCACCGAAGCAGCTTGCGGGGTGCAATGCTCACAGATCCCACCTTTCAGAAGAGGTCCCACTCGCAATACAAGGCATCCTAAGGATACAGGTGGCCCAAATTCTTCGCGCCTATTTCCTCGCCTGGAACGCGAGACCCTTTCACCCCTGACTTCACACCTGGGTCGATCCACGGAAAACGAGAGCCCCAGTTGTCAGGCTCGAGCACTCACCGGGCCTAGCGCCTCCTGCTGGCCGCCAGGCGGCCCGTCGGGGGGCTGCGCGGCAGCCCACGGCCGGTTGTCCAAGCGAGCGAAAGGGTTCCTTCGGGCCGCGGCAGGGCCCCCAGCGCCGCCTCTGCCTACCGCGACCGGGAAGGGGCGGAGGGGCAGCCCGGCCGCCAAAGCAGCGCGGCGAGGCGTTGGTTCGGGCAGCTCCGGAGGCGAGGAGACGGCGACCCCATGGTTCCGGGTCCTTTTCCGTCGGAGCCGCAATAACTCGGGCGGCTTTTTGAAACTGGGCGAGTAGCCGGGCACCAACAGGGCCATAACGCGCGGCCGCCGGCCGGCCGCCCGCAAGCACTTCCCGCGCGCGCCAGCCCCGCCCCCGACGTGGCGCCGCGCCGAGCGCCAGCCGGCCCCGCCCTCCCCGTGCCGACCGACAGAGCATGCGCGACAGGCGCCCACGAGGCCCCGGCCTTCGGTGAGTTCTCGGAGGCCGCTCCCGCCCCCTGCCCCGGAGGTGACCCCACCCTGGCGCCGCTGCCAGGTCGTCGGCGCTAATCCAGTAGCTAACTGTGGCGACGCTGGATAAAGCATGGACTGGTGTGCACTACTCCGTTAGGCACCAAAATAGCTGACCGTTATTTAAGCCTGAAGGAGGGATGTGATCACCCCAGGGTATGGCGTTTGGATGGAAAGGAAACAGTACTTGAGCTGTCGTGATAGTCTCCTGCTTCAGCAAATTTAGCGGGCAGGGGCTGGGGCTCAGCCAAGAGGTGTGGAGAGGGGACTAGACCTCCTCCCGCAACCTCCTCAAAATGGAGAACTTAGATAAACGGGTGGGTCCCAACAATCCTCCCCTCCTCCTTCCCAATGCCTGGCCACCCCAGCCCTCCCTGCAAACACTGCCAGTGCCACTGGTGAGTTACTGTAATCCTCTTGTTAGATCCTAGGGAAACCCTGGATGAACGAATATTTGGAAAGACAATACTTAAGTGCCTATGGGCTAGATCCTTTGAGATCTGAAAATATATTCAAATGCTTAAATTATGACAGCAAAGGCTAGTTAAGGAAAGTGTTGAGAACATAGTTGATGTTAATAACATTAATAACATTATTTTGATAGTTTAGCAAAGGCCTGTAACAGCTTTATCAGTAGTGTGGCTTTTGCTGAAAGCAGTTTTCTTCGTGGAAAGAATGTTATAGCAGAGGCAAAATGTATATAGAAACAATAACTAAAAAGGTTTTCAGACTATTCCCTTCACATGTTATAGGATTATCTTGATTGTCCAAACAATAATTTTTCAAATAGTTTTCAAATGTGTCATATAACTGAGCATCTTGTCTTAGCAGGAAAACATGCTTACAAGCAGAACTTGCTATTATCTTCCTTGATTTTTCTCAACAATATCCAAGGAAAACTGTGGCTTCAAATATGGGATAGGTTCATCCAACTGAGGTCTGAGAAAGAAGAAAATTAAAATTGAACAACTTGCTTTTTTCTTCCTTGATTTTTCTGAACAATTTCCATGGAAACTTTTGCCTCGTACAGTGGAATGGCTTCATCCATATGAGGTCTAAGGAAGAAGGAAATTATTAGAAATGTCAGATCTGAAGTTAAAAATGAGTAGAACACAAAGGGTAGTAGATGACAATTGTTACAGTTCATTTCTGTTACTTTATTTTTTTTATTTTTTTGAGATGGAGCCTCAAGCTATCCCCCTGGGTAGAGTGCCATGGCATCACAGCTCATAGCAACTTCCAACTCCTGGGCTCACGCGAGTCTCCTGCCTCTGCTTCCCAAGTAGCTGGGACCACAGGCGCCCGCCACAACGCCCGGCCTCATTTCTGTTACTTTAAATAATTTGAATATTCTTAAGTTTTCTAGTGTTAGAAGTGATTAAGTTTTGAAGAGAAAAATACCCATTTTATTCCCTCTTTTGAAAGTGAAAAAAAAGTGTACTTTTTCCTCTTTTAAAAGCTAGGGGCCATTTTCCTTTGCTTTGGGAGGAGTGATGAGGAAAACCAGTGAGGTGCAATATGGAATGGAGTAAGGGAAACTCAAGTTTCTTCTGTCTCTGGGAACACTACCGTGTTTCCCCAAAATAAGACACTGTCTTATATTTATTTTTTCTCAAGAAGACACACTAGGCCTTTTTTTCAGGGGATGTCTTATTTTTATTAAGTGTAATACAACAATCTACATTCATTCAAATATAGTTAAGTCATCTTCTGGAAACTGATAGGAGGAGCCTACCTTGTTGGTGGGGCTGGCGCTAGTGATGCATGAACTCCTTTCCCCTAGCTGTGCGCAATAGGATGCCTGTGACCACGGTTACCACACTCGCACCTGCATAAGTGCTAACGGCTTGGAGAAAGGAGCAGTGGCAGATGAAAGGTATTCCAGTCTTCCTTACCCCTTGCAAAAATGTAGGGCGTGGCTATGCAGATATGCTGCATAGCCATGCCCATCACTAGGTCTTATTATGGGGTAGGGCTTATATTTAACAAATGCATAGAAATCCTGCTAGGGCTTATTTTTTGGGTAGGTCTTATTTTCAGGGAAACGTAGTAATTGGCGTACCACCAGATACACTTTGACAACAGTAAAGAACAGCAGCTATTTATCTAAACTAAATAGTAAAATATGGAGACAACAGGTACACTGTGAGAGCTGAAACAAAAATGGAAAAAAGAGAATAAAAAGATAAATACAATGATTTGGTTACTTTAGCATACCTAAAAACACCATTTGATAACTTCTCCATCACATCTTTTAAGATACGTAGCTGGAAGGATTGTTAAGGTGCCAATGTAAAGGAGAGAAGATTAAATAAAACTGTTCAATAAGTGAAAGATGTAAGACAAGTCACTTTATTGCTGAAGTTTTATGCTCTTAGAGATTTAAAAAGTTTAGGGGCAGTAATTCTGCAGGCTGTCCAATTTACCTCTAAAGCACTTGAGAGATACTTTGAAATGATTTGAGAAAGCTGGTGGCGTAATAGAGCCTAAATTTCTAAGGGAGAGTGATGAGAGCAGCAAGTCTAACACCTTTCCTAAATGATAACTACCATTAATCAAATGGATGGTAACAGAAGAATGCCTAGTTTTCATTTCTACAGTACACATGGCATTTGTAGTTCAAAACAATTTTAGCCTTTACTTCACATATACACTTGACTAATCTGGCTGATAATAGGCTCAAGATTTGCAGGAAAGTTAATAAATTTTGTGTGTATACAACATACATTTGTCCTTGACATTGATAAGGGATTGGCTCTAGGACTCCTAAGAATACAAAAATCTGTGGATACACCATTAGAAAAATGGCATAGTATTTGAGTATAACCTATGCCCATCCTCTTTAAATCACTTCTAGATTACTTATAATACCTAATGAAATATAAATTCTATGTAATTTTATATATACATATTTTTTTTTGTAGAGATAGAGTCTCACTCTGTCACCCTTGGTAGAGTACCTTGGCATCACGGCTCACAGCAACCTCCAGCTCCTGGGCTTAGGTGATTCTCTTGTCTCAGCCTCCTGAGTAGCTGGGACTACAGGTGCCTACCACAATGCTGGGCTATTTTTTGTTGCAGTTTGACCGGGGCCAAGTTTGAACCCACCATCCTCGGTATATGGGGCTGGGGCCCTACTCACTGAGCCATAGGTGCCACCCTATTTTATTATTTTTTATTGTTGTACTTTTTTTTTTTTTTGCTAGAGACAAGCGTCTTACTCTTTCATGCAGGCTGGAGTGCAATGACATGATCATGGCTTAACCTAGCCTCAAACTCCTGGGTTCAAGCAATCTTCCCGCCTCAGCTTCCCAAGTAGATAGGACTGCAGGCTGTATTGTTATTTAGTATTATTATTTCTGAATATTTTTAATCTTTGGTTGGAATCCAATATGTTGCATCTGCAGCTACAGAGGCCTGACTATAACGTCACTAACAAAATAAGAAAATGATGTAAAAATTAGGAGAGAAAATCTATCTTGATAATTTAATTGAAATTACAATTTTGGGATTGTGAGTCAATGTAATCGCTGGTATGATTTATTATTTATGGCTTAGAATCACAGAATAAGAAGCAGATATCTAAGCACCAACTAGCTTATGTATAAACTGACTGAAAGGGATTTGAAGAAGAAGTGAGAACTGAAGTCCAATTTAAGATTACAGAAATGTAAATTAAAAAATTGATAAGTCATTTTAAAGATTGAAAAAGGAGCTAAGGAATATTAATTCACTTATTTCTGCAAGATCTCTTTAGACTTCTGTTAATGAAATTGCCATCTGTGTGTATGTGTTGTGAGAAAAATATAGCATATATTTCTGACTTGGAAAATGTAACATTATTTCATAAAAACATGTCATGTTTCAATCTGGTCCAGGGATTTGAGAAATAAGTTAAATCACACTGTCATAAGAGAGAGGGCATTTGAGATAATAAGTTATACAACACAGGCAAAGTAGTCAGTCTACCTTCTAACATGTGAGATCCAACACATGTTAACATGCTAACTGGGCCAATGCTCACACATGTAATCCTAGCACTCTGGAGGCCAAGGGGGGTGGATTGCCTGAGCTCAAAGGTTTGAGATCAAGCCTGAGCCAGAGTGAGACCTCTAAAAATAGTCAGGAGTTGTGGCTGGTGCCTGTAGTCTCAGCTACTTGGGAGGCTAAGGCAAGAGAATCCCTTGAGCCCAAGAGTTTGAGGTTGCTATGAGCTATAACACCATGGCACTCTACCAAGGGCGACAAAGTGAAACTGTCTCAAAAAACAAAAAACATGCTAACTAATGTTATTTTTAATAGCATTAGGGTATTCTTTACTGCAGCAACTCACTATTCTTTTTTTTTTTGAGACAGAGTCTCACTTATTAACCCTCGGTAGAGTGGTGTGCTGTCACAGCTCACAGCAACCTTCAACTCCTTGGGCTTAGGCGATTCTCTTGTCTCAGCCTCCTGAGTAGCTGGGACTACAGGCGCCTGCTACAATGCCTGGCTATTTTTTTGTTGCAGTTTGGCCTGGGCTGGGTTTGAACCCACCACCCTCGGTATATGGGGCCGGCGCCCTACTCAATGAGCCACAGGGGCCACCCAACTCACTATTCTTGATAAATACAATGTTATTGGACATTTGAGTTGAAATTTTTAATTTCATTTTTGACAGGTAAAAGTGCATTTTCCAAATTTAATAGGAAAATATTTAATCAGAAATGCTTTAAACTCATATATTTACTACACGAAGGGCTTTTGAAATCTCCTTAAAACTCAATACATGGGCTTAGTGCCTGGAGCTCAGAGGTTAGGGCACCGACAACATATACTGTGGCTGGCAGGTTCAAACCTGACCCTGGCCTGCTAAACAACAATGACAACTGTAACAAAAAAATAGTTGGGCATTGTGGTGGGCACCTGTAGTCCCAGCTACTTGAGAGGCTGAGGCAAGAGAATCACTTAAGACTAAGAGTTAGAAGTTGCCGTGAGCTGTGATGCCACAGCACGCTACCAAAGTGTGACTCTGTCTCAAAAAAAAAAAAAAGCAATATCCTAATTATATGCTACCATTTTAAAGTTTTGTTTTTTTTTTTTTTGAGATGGGCCTCAAGCTATCCCCCTGGGTAGAGTGCCATGGCATCACAGCTCATAGCAACCTCTAACTCCTGGGCTCAAGCGAGTGTCCTGACTCCGCCTCCCAAGTAGCTGGGACCACAGGCACCCCGCCACAACGCCTGGCCATTTTTTGGTTGCAGCCATCATTGTTGTTTGGCCGGCCGGGCTGGGGATTCAAACCCGCCACCTTAGGTGTATGTGGCTGGCGCCTTAGCTGATTGAGCCACAGGCGCCGAGCCCATTTTAAAGTTTTAAATTCACTCTGTCACTACTCCTAGATAGGGCTGACCTTTAGACATATATATGTACAGTAACCACACATTTACCAAACGTGAGTAAAGTATGATATTTAGTAGAGACAAATGTAAGGCTATACAAAGCTCTTTCTTCATACACACATATACTTTAATGAGTAATGAGGTCTTATTTTTTATTCAATATATTAAAACTTTACCAAGTGTAGCTGCCTTTAAAATACTCATTTTAGAAATAAAAAAAATTCTTAACTTGACACTGCTCTAAAAAGGTTTTGACTTTTGTTTTTAGAATTGTTTTTACATTCTCACAGGAAAACTTTCATTAGTTTTACCAAACTGGAATGATTTGGCTTTATCAGATTTAGCTCTGAATGACATCTGTTTTTAAAAATCATGAGGTAGGAGAATTGTTTGAAATCAGGAGTTGAAGATGAGCCTGAGCAACATATAAAGACCCCTTCTCTACAAAAAAAAAAAAAAAAAAAATTGGGGAAAAAGAGAAAAAAAAACATTAGTTGGGTGTGGTGGTGCACACCTGTAGTCCCAGCTACTTCTACCCAAGTAGGTGGGAGAATTTCTTGAGCCTAAGAGTTCAAGGTTAGAGTTACACTGAGCTACACTGAGCAGTGACCCAGCTACTGCAATCGAGCATGGGCAGGAGAGCAAGACCTTGCCTATTTAAAAAAAAAAAAAAAAAAATCAAAACCATCTTATTGGCTTGGCGCCTGTGGCTCAAGTGGCTAAGGCACCAGCCATACACACCTAAGGTAGCGGGTTCAAATCTAGCCCGGGCCCACCAAACAACGATGGCTGCAACCAAAAAAATAGCTGGGTGGGCATTGTGGCAGGCGCCTATGGTCCCAGCTACTTGGGAGGCTGAGGCAGTAGACTCGCTTGAGCCCAGGAGTTGGAGGTTGCTGTGAGCTGTGATGCCACAGCACTCTACCAAGGGGAATAGCTTGAGGCTCTGTCTCAAAAAAAAAAAAAATCTTTATTTGTTGAAGATTTCTTAGCACTGATATGTATAAAACACCCACAAACTCTTTAATTTAGGTAAGTATTCTGAAGTGTTTTGTGCAATGCCACCATCATAAAAGTACATAACCACTCAAGTTAACATGTTATTTCCATAATGTCAGGTCACATACATAACAAAAGAAAATCTTCCATTTATCTTATGGTTTTTCTCCTGTTTGGACAGGAGTGAAACTGCCTGGTTATGATTTTTGTTCTGTTACTTGCTCTATCCTTGGATATACATTAACTTGTCTACACTTCCGTTTCTTCACCTATGAAACAGAGATAATGATAGTATTATACTTACATCTGAAAGGCTTGTTTTAATGTTTAAAGGAATTAATACTTGCAAGGCACTTAAAACATTGTTTGCCATACACAATAAAAGTTAACTTATATTATTATTTCCTATGGGCATAATAAAATAACTTATTAGTAGAGTATAAGGTAAATTTCAAGGCAGAAACTGAAGTAGATAAAGGATATAAAGATATTTTCCCTGTTGTACATTTGACAAATTCCAAACTTCATCATTAAGGAAAGCCACTGTTGCTCCCTTGAGGAAAAGGCAATGGCTGTCTGGAGGATCCAACTTGGATAGAATAAACAAAGACCGATCAATTACTGTGAATTAAAGAGCAGAAGCATGATTGATATCTTGAGATAGGAAAACTTCTCAAATTAGACAATGTCCAAGTAACAAATAATCAGCATACAAACTTTAATTAATAACAACATGTAAAGTATAATGTTTTCCATTTGATGGTTCAGAATGATGAAAGCAAGGTGATAGGTATATGGTAGAATCCTGGATCTACCTAGAATCCTGGTGATTAAATGGTAGGGCATGTTAGTCTTTTCTGGCTATTACTTACCAGTCACTTTCATCAGTGCAGACTGGTATAAGAGAACTGTGGTATTCGCATATCAGCCATGAAATAAACATTTATTAGAATTCTGTTGAAAAATATAACTTTGAGAGATACCTATACACCTATAACATAGTAGTTCTAATTTGAATAATTAGGAAATTGTGATAATTTTATACAGAAATGTTTTTCTAAGTATCTATCAATAATTATATTTATTACTAAGGAAAAAAGTGCTATTTGAAACACTAATACAAATTAAGTCACTACTCCTGAATCATTAAATAAAACTGTAATTCATTCTCATTGAAAGAACTTCTCTATTAGGTAGTATTTCAACATTCTGACCAATAGGTAACTAAAATGGAAAAAGGAAAAGCTACATTTGTTTAAATATAGGACATAATTCAAAATTTATCATAAGTTAGCCATATCTTGCCTCAAAAAAGACTTTGACATTATTGTTAATTACACTCTTTTTGTGTGATAGTAGTCATAGTAATGCTTTATTGTTTCTGACAGTACCTGCAGGTTTTCTTCTGTTGTTACCCAATGGCCTCCAACACCAAGAAGTGTGATAACATCATGTTTATGTGGTAGTAATTGTAATTTTGCAGCTGGTTCATCATCTTTACTATACAATCTCACTTGTAAGAGAAGAAATATATAATAATCTGATAGAAATGTATTATTGACATAAGTTCTTTTTACTTTTTAAAATTTTTATTTACTTAGAAATACGTCATGCTATTTGGCCCAGGCTAACACTGACTCAAGAGATCCTTCCATCTCAGCCTTCCACCATGCCCAGTTGTTCCTTTCTTTCATTTCCTTTTCCTTATTTCTCCTCCCTCTTTCCTTCCTTCCCTCCCTTCCTCTTTCTTTTCCCTTCTTTCTTTCCTTCTTCTCTTTCTCTGACAGAGAATCACTCTGTTTCCCTGGCTACAGTGCAGTGGTGTCAACCTACCTTGCAGCAACCTCAAACTCCTGGGTTCAAGTGATCCTTTTGCCTCAGCCTCCCAGGTGGCTGGGACTGCAGGCATGTGCCACCCTGCCCAGCTAATTTTTCTATTTTTTGTAGAGATAGGGTCTTGCTCTTGTTTAGGTTGATCTTCAACTCCTGACCTCAAGCAACCTTTCCACCTTAGCCTCCCAAAGTACTAGAATTATAGGGAATAAGCCACCACTCCTGGCCTTTTTCTTTTTAATGCAGGAGTGAAGAAGCATTTTTCTTAGAAAAAGGCAACATTAGAAAAAATACATTCAGATACCTTAATAATACACCTTTTCCACTAAAACTTTACCTAACAAATGCAAACAAATGTAACCTAATCGTTTGTAAAACATTAAATTTACTCTCTAACTTTGTATTTAAGTAAATGAATGAAATATATAAAGACTAAAATGTTTATCTTTATTTGAAAACCAGGCAAGGCAACATAACACATAACTAAGTCTGATATTTTTAATCCTAATGTTGATGGTTTAATATATTGGGATGAGTTGATTTCTGATTAAAGAACTCATAGATTCAAAATAGCAAAGATTAGCTAGACTTGGTGACCTGCCCTTAAGACCTAGCCACTCGGAAGGCTGAGGCAGGAGGGGAGCTTGGGCCCAGGAGTTTCAGACCATAGACAGTCAAGATAATTTAGTGTAATTACTGAAATGTTGATCTGAAAAAATAGTGTCAATGAAATATACATTTATTTATTTATTTATTTTTAAATATACATTTATTTTTACTGAAAGTATTTTTCTCTCAGTTGATTTCAAATTTGGAAAATACTGTTTTAAAAAAATCACATATACGGGTGGCGCCTGTGGCTCAAAGGAGTAGGGTGCTGGCCTCATATGCCAGAGGTGGTGGGTTCAAACCCAGCCCTGGCCAAAAAACTGCAATAAATAAATAAATAAATAAAAATTAAAAATCACATATAGTCAAAGTCATCTTTATCCCTTCTCATTTTATTTTATTTTTTGAGACAGAGCCTCAAGCTGTCCCCCTGGGTAGAGTGCCGTAGCATCACAGCTCACAGCAACCTCCAACTCCTGGGCTCAAGTGAGTCTCCTGCCTCCACCTCCTAAGTATCTGGGACCACAGGCGCCCGCCACAACGCCTGGCTATTTTTTGGTTGCAGCCATCATTGTTTGGCGGGCCCGGGCTGGATTCTAACCCGCCACCTTAGGTGTATGTGGCTGGCGCCTTAACCACTTGAGCCACAGCTGCCAAGCCCCCTTCTCATTTTATAAGATAAATCCTAACACAGTACAAATATAAGCATTCAGTAGGTTAAAAAAAAACCTATCCTTTAGGAGCAATGGTATTACTTAAGTGTTTTCAGATAGTAAGTGTTACGTAAGTGTTAAAATAGATACTGGTAAATTAAAAATGTTCAAGAAAAGAACAAACTTCTGTACATTTTCCAATAGAGACTGTAGAAGTTGACCATTCAATAGAGGGCAGCTGTATATAAGCATCTGAATGATAATGTATATTATCTGGGAATTACTAAAGAAGATCATATTTATGGGTTCTTTATAGAGATATGTCATCTGTTACTTGAATTGCAATGTCTGTGTTATATTTTATTTATTTATTTATTTTTGAGACAGAGTCTCACTATGTCGCCCTTGATAGAGTACCACGGCATCACAGCTCATAGCAACCTCAGACTTGGGCTTAAGCAGTTCTCTTTGCCTCAGCCTCCCAAGTGGCTGAGACTATAAGCACCTGCCACAATACCCGGCTAGTTTTTTTTGGTTGTAGTTGTCATTGTTTGGCAGGCCCAGGCTGGATTCGAACCTATCAACTCTGGTGTATGTGGCTGGCGCCCTGGCCGCTTAAGCCGTAAGTGTCAAGCCAATGTCTATGTTTTAAAGGGCAACTATGTTTTTTCTTACAGAAAGACAGTGCTTACCACAGGAGTAAAGGGAAGATGTTCTATTTAAAATAAGTCTTTAGGACAAGGTGCGGTGGCTCACACCTATAATCCTAGCATTCTGGGAGGGTAAGGTTGCTTGAGCTTAGGAGTTCCAAACCAGCCTGAGCAAGAAAGAGCAAGACCTTGTCTTTAAGAAATATCCAGGCATTGTGGCAGATGCCTATAGTCCCAGCTACTTGGGAGGCTGAGGCAAGAGAATCACTTGAGCCCAAGAGTTTAAGGTTGCTGTGAGCTATGACACTATGGCACTCAACCCCAAGGAGACTGAGTGAGACTCTGTCTCCAAAATAAATAAATAAATAAATACAAAATTAAATAAGTCTTTTTTTTTTTGGCCAGGGCTGGGTTGAACCCACCACCTCTGGCATATGGGGCCGGCACCCTACTCCTTGAGCCACAGGCACTGCCCTAAATAAGTCTTTAGTTGAAAAGAAAACCCTGGGCAGCGGCTGTGGTTTGAAGGAGTAGGGCGCCAGCCCCATATGCCAGAGGTGGCAGGTTCAAACCCAGACCCAGCCAAATACTGCAAAAAAAAAAGAAAA
The DNA here is from genome assembly GCA_963574575.1 of Galagoides demidoff. NCBI lineage: Eukaryota > Metazoa > Chordata > Mammalia > Primates > Galagidae > Galagoides > Galagoides demidoff. Next base: position 18,625 of record CAUYQV010146805.1, read on the forward strand.
CCCCAAACTAAAAGGTATATGGCATACCACCTGGGTGAAGGCTCAACTACAACTTGGACTTTACCTAACAAACACGAACAAATGTAACCTAATTGTTTGTACCCTCATATTAATCTAAAATAATAATAATAATGATAAAAGAAAACCCTGCACTAAACATCCAAATTTATTCATAAATGCATTACTAATTATTCCCTGGTCATACAGGCTACTGATTTCATAAGGTGCCCACCTCCAGTATCTAGGACAATATCTACTCCTAGGCCACCTGTTTCTTCCAAACAGCTTTCAGCAACATGGACTTTACCATTAGATACATCAATCACTCGGGCTGTAAAGATAAGAAATCAGGCAATTGTATTATTCTCTACATGAATAATACAAAGAAATCAGGAAAGAAGAAAAAGAAAAGCAAATATCCATTCTCTGAGATGAGTTAAACAATTCAAACAGTTACTCAGTTTGAAGGGGAAAAAGTCAATTCAAATTATACTTTTTTCTCATCTATCTCAGTATTGGTAAAGATCAATCCAAATGAAAGGACTAGTAAATAAAATAAAAAATGTGAACATTTTCCTGATAAGGTGATCCAAGGGTGGTCTGTTGACACAGAGGAACATTTTTTATATTTATAGGATATGTAGTCAGAACTGAGAATCTGAAAACACAGTATATACACACACATACTAAGACATGAATTGGAAGATTTTTTTTTTTTTTTTGAGACAGAGCCTCAAGCTCTTGCCCTGGGTAGAGTGCTGTGGCATCACAGCTTATAGCAACCTCCAATTCCTGGGCTTAAACAATTCTCTTGCCTCAGCCTCCCAAGTAGCTGGGACTACAGGTGCCCACCACAACACCTGGCTATTTTTTGGTTGTAGTTGTCATTGTTGTTTGGCAGGCCCAGGCTGGATTCGAACCCACCAGCTCTGGTGTATGTGGCTGGTGCCTTAGTTGCTTGAGCTACAGGTGCTGAGCCATAAATTAGAAGATTAAGCAGTTTCTTAAGTATGCTAATATTTAATAGCATTTACAGCTAAAAAGTACAAAATATACAGATGCTTCACAACTTAATGGTTATATCCCAACACAAGCTGAAATGAATTCTTAAGTAAAAAAGGCATTTAATGCCACATTTAAACCCATTATACAGTAAAAAAGTCTTAAGTTGAAACAGTATTAAGTCAAGGATCATCTCTACTCATGCAATATGATAATTATCCACTAGAAGCTATTTAATCCTTTCTCAGTCATAAAAATGCTTCCTACTTCCCCCCTTGTTCCCCTAAATGAGGAAAAATTATGAAGGTAAGGAAAAGAAAAATGAGGATTTTTAGCAGAGTTAGTAAAAATTAAACTAATTTAACTGGTTGCTTTATTTACTAAATTACATTAAAAAATCTCAGAGTTTTGAACTGGCAAATAAGACACATGTTTGTATTTCATTTTTGTATTGTTTAACATCTTTCTGTTGAAGAGAATTATTCTCAGTATTGTGTACCTCAGATTAGAGGTACAGCACAACAGTAATTAGGATTTGGGGGAAGGGAAAGGACAAAGAGGCCACAAGGGAAAGGGTCTGAAGAAATTCAAGGGCAGAATAAACAAATAAGGAAACTTTCCCTTCAGCAAGACTGTTTAAAAATGCTCTCTTTGTGCATTCATTCTATTTTCAAATCTCTTTTTTTCTTTCTTTTCTCCTTTTTCCAGCCTGTGTATTACCTTCTTTTCATTTCTTGGTTAGCTCTGCCAGAAGCATAATGTAATAATAGAAATAACATAGGTTTTAATGATAGGCCTGGGTTCAAATCTCCTTCCAGTCCTTAGTTGTGTATCCTTGACATACTCAAGGTCAGCTTGCATCCTTGACAGCTCTGAGATGCTGTTTCCTGGCTGGCCAACCTAGAGTTATTAAGGATTTCAGGAAGTAACATCCAAATTAACCTCAAAAAACTATTACTTTCCCTCCTGTCTGCCCTTCATTTACTCTGCTCCTTCTCATTTTTCTGTTCCTATCTTTCTCTTCTCGTTTTACATTATTTTCAGTCTTTATTTTCTTCCTCCTCTCCCTATTCATTGCTGTCTGGATAGGTTCTTTTTTTTTTTTTTTTGGTAGAGACAGAGTCTCACTTTATTGCCGGTGGTAGAGTGCTGTGGCGTCACACTGCTCACAGCAACCTCCAACTCTTGCCTCGGCCTCCCAAGTAGCTGGGATTACAGTTGCCCGCCACAATGCCCAGCTATTTTTTTATTGCAGTTGGGCTGGGGCCGGGTTCGACCCACCACCCTTGGTATGTGGGGCCAGTGCCCTACCCACTGAGCCACAGGTGCTGCCCTAAGTTCACTTAAAAGAGTTCACTAGCCTCAACCACATCCTGCTCCTCATAAACTATGTTCTGATGACCTGTGTGTTTGTGTAAGTGGATCACCTCCCTTCCTAGTCTATTACAGAAAGTAGATAAAATTAGAGGTACATCATGGGGTAAAAGAGGTTGAGAAACATACAAAAGGGTGCAAAAACTATATTGATTTACTGGTAAAACCAAAGAGGCATTGGGTGTTTCTAAGTTGTGTCAAAGTTCACCTAATTCAAACTTGGACAAGTTTCTGATGTCAGTGGAACAAAGAAGAGAAAAACACTGAAAGATGTTAAGTTTATAAAATTTCAAACAGTAAAATTAAAACCATTATTTAAGTAAATTTAGACTTAGCCACAGGTATCAAGTCCATTTTATTATTATTATTTTTTGTGACAGTTTCAAGTCATTCTTTCACCCTGGGTAGAGTGTAGTTTTCATCATAGCTCACAGCAACATCAAACCCTAGGGCTCAAGTGATTGATCCTCTTATCTCATTCAGCCTCCTCAGTACCTGAGGACTACAGGTGCCCGCCACAATACCTGGCTAGTTTTTTTTCAGTAGAGACAGAGGCTCTCTTTTGCTCAGGCTGGTCTCCTGAGCTCAGGTGATCTACCCAACTCGGCCTACTAGAGTACAGGATTTATAGGTGTGAGCCATTGCACCTGGCCACCAAGTGCATTTGGGATTTTGTACTTTGTTTTCTAAGTACAGTTTTTAAAGTGATTTCCCTTCAAAATTACCTATTTTAAAGGCTGCTGAATAATATTACCTACCTATAGAAGGCCTAAGTCTTTCAAGGAACTGCTTGTCTTCAAGACTGCATGCTGTTGAAATCACCTTGGCTCCCCTATGGTGTGCTAACTGAATAGCTATTGTACCAAATGCCTGTGTGGGAAAAAATATACAATGGTTTTATATTTATAGGGCAGAGGTCATATCTATTCAATTTGTGGCTTGTTTAATAAAGTCTAATTCTTTATTGTTACTTTAGTATATTTTTATTTATTATTTATTTTACCTTTTTGAGACAGAGTCTCACTCTGTTGCCCCATGCTAGAGTGCTGTGGCATCATAGCTCACACCAACCTTAAACTCTTAGGCCCAGGTGATCCTTTTGCCCCAGCTTCCCAAGTAGCTGGGGACTACAGGCACCTACCACAATGCCTGGTTATTCTTTTTTAGTAGACATAGGGTCTTGCTGTTGCTCAGATTGGTCTTGGACTCCTGAGCTCAAGCAATCCACCCGCTAGCCTCCTAGAGTCCTGGGAATACAGGCATTGGCCACTACACCCACCTTAGTCTACTTGTAAACGTTATCTAATAGGAAAAGAGAAAAAATATAAGTTCAGTAGGGGAAATATGTGATTGACTTCCTAGATATCTAATTGACTTTCCTATTATCTAATAGGAAAAGAGAAAATAAATTCAGTAAGGGAAACATGTGATTGACTTTCTTCTTCAGAAGGGATGGTGGAAAAGCTGCACATGTCATATGCTTTCACCCATTCTGACCATAGCACATAATTTCAGGGATGGAAGGCCACATTCAGAGACATGGCCTTGGAAAGAGCAGAATAGTCCTTAGATGATCTAAGCTAATTATAAAGTACATATGGGAGTACAGCTAGCTTTCCTTGAATAACAAAGCACTTCAAAAGCTCCTTCCTATTTTGGACCCATAGGGTAAGTTTGGGGAAATATTACTATCTTGATTTGGACATCAGGCTGAAGCCAATGCCGAAGGCAGCTCTTTTCTTCAAAGAAAAGCAGGGGAGAAACATTTTCATCAAAAGCCACAGAGTATAAATCTGTCTCCACATTTTCAGATTATAATATTTTTATGTATTTTACTGTTGACTTGAACTTTTTTTTTGGACAACACATCTAACATGTTTAAATCAGCACACTTTGATCTTAGATGTGAGCTATCTATAAAATGCCAACACTTTACTAATAAAAGTTTACAGATGAGAGATATGATACAAAACTGGTAGAGTTTTGGAGTATGGACTTTGAAGACTCATGAGCTATTTTAGGCTTTGTGTAACAGGAATGAATAAAAATGGTTTGTCTTTAATTTACTAGATCCAAAGTAGTAAGAAACTAATCACATTAGACCTAATATTTCTGTCTTATTGCTAAAAGCTACCATGTTTCCCCGAAAATAAGACCTACCCCAAAAATAAGCTCTAGCAGGATTTCTATGCATTTGTTAAATATAAGCCCTATCCTGATAATAAGACCTAGTGACAGGCGTGGCTATGCAGCATATCTGTATAGCTACACCATGCATTTTGGGGCGGAGAGGAAGACATCCCCTGAAAATAAGCCCTAGTGTGTCTTCTTGAGAAAAAATAAATATAAGACAGTGTCTTATTTTCGGGGAAACACAGTACTTACTACAACAAAATGAGAAGATGGTAAAAAAAAAAATCAGTAAATAAGGTTATTGGCAAAGAATTATATTAGCAAATGTATAGCTCATTTCTGATTCCCCAGATGTACTGCATGTGGGTCTGATTCTTAACAGCATTAGCACTTACACTCGCTCCATCCATGATTAGCACTGACTTTCCTGGAGAGAGCTGAGAAAGGTAATGCAGTGCTGTGTAGGCTCGAACTCCATCCCGAATGGTTCCAGCTGCTTCTGTCCAAGTGACCTTTTCTGGTTTATGAACTACCACAAAAAATAAGAGGAAACAATATGTTGGTAAGTCTCATTAGTTCTACCTCCTGGATCTACTACCACCATGGCCCGATCCAAGCCCTACTCCTATTATCTCTCACTCACGTTACTGGCCCATTCTCCATTAGTGCATAATCCATTCCCCACAAAGGAACCAGTGTATGTCCATTTCTAAAACATTTTTTATTTTTGGGAGAGACAGAGTCTCATGATGCTGCCCTCAGTAGAGTGCTGTAAAGTCATAGCTCACAGCAACCTCAAACTCTTAGGCTTAAGCAATTCTATTGCCTCAGCCTCCAGTCCTCAGGACTACAGGCATCCACTACAACACCTGGTTATATTTTTTTGTTGCAGTTGTCATTGTTGTTGAGTAGGCCTGGGCTGGGTTCAAACCCGCCAGCCCTGTGTGTATGTGCCCAGTGCCCTAGCCGCTGAGCTACAGGCACCAAGCCCATTTTTAAAACTTTTTTTTTTTTGGCTGGGGCTGGGTTTGAACCTACCACCTCAGGCATGTGGGGCCAGCACCCTACCCTTTTGAGCCACAGGCACTGCTCCATTTTAAAACTTCTAATTGTAAAATAAAATACATGCAGAATAGTACATGAAACATAATGTACAGCAAATATACAAGTCACCACTATTCTGGTATACAGGAAGAACATAGCCATCAGCCCAGCAGCCTTTTCTCTCCCCACCAAAGTTTGCTTTTTTTAGAGACAGTCTCACTTTGTTGCCCTTGGTAGAGTGCCATGGCGTCACAGCTCATAGCAACCTCCAGTTCTTGGGCTTAGGTGATTCTCTTGCCTCAGCCTCCCGAGTAGCTGGGACTACAGGCACCCGCCATAACACCTGGCTGTTTTTTTGTTGCAGTTTGCCCAGGGCCAGGTTTGAACCCGCCACCCTCAGTATATGGGGCTGAGGCCCTACTCACTGAGCCATAGGCTCCACCCACAATTTCCCAGCCTATGTCGCCCTGGGTAGAGTGCCATACATCATGGCTCATAGCCACATCAATCTCTTGGGCTTCATCAATCCTCTTTTTTTTTTTTTTTCTTTTGAGACAGAGTCTCACTGTCACTCTCAGTAGAGAGCTGTGGTGTCACAGTTCACAGCAACCTCAAACACTTGGGCTTAAGTGATTCTCCTGCCTCAGCCTCTCAAGTAACTGAGACTACAGGTGCCTGCCACAACGTCTGGCTACTTTTTGTTACAGTTGTCATTGTTCTTTAGCAGGCCTGGGCTGGGCTGGAACCCACCAGCTTTGATGTATGTGGCTAGTGCCCTACTCACTGAGCTATGGGCACTGAGCTTTCAGCAATCCTTTTGCCTCAGCCTTTCAAGTAACTGGGACTCGAGGTGCTTGCCACAATGCCTGCTTAGTTTTATTCTATTTTTAGTAGAGACAGGATCTTGCTCTTGCTCAAGCTGGTCTTGAACTCCTGAGCTCAGGCAATCCACCAACCTTGGCATGCTAAAATTTAGCATCCACCCAGCATGCTAAAATTACATGAGTCACTGTGCCTGGCCTCTAATGCAATTTCTTATTTGCCTTTATAGTTTATCACTGAAGTATGCATTTCTAAATGATACAATTCAGTTTCACTTAGATTTGAAATTTATCTCAATGGAATTGTACCATATACTTTCTTCTCTATCCTGCTTTATATACTCTACATTATGTTTTTAAGACATTGTTTCTGCGTACGAGGCTGCTGTATTGCTTTCACTTTTGCTGTTTTATGGTATTCTACTATATGGAAAATACCTTCATTTGTTAATCCATTGTTCAGCTGAACACTTTCGTCATCTATAGATTTTGGCAATGTTGCTAAGAACATTTTTTTTTTTTTTTTTTTGAGACGGAGCCTCAAGCTATCCCCCTGGGTAGAGTGCCATGGCATCACAGCTCATAGCAACCTCCAACTCCTGGGCTCAAGCAAGTCTCCTGCCTCCACCTCCCAAGTAGCTGGGACCACA
>CAUYQV010146809.1:0-10260 GCA_963574575.1 Galagoides demidoff
TGTGTAGAGAGCACTGGGAGGCAGAGAAGACAGAGCTTCCCAGGGAACTCCGGAACTAGTGGTCAAGGTCAGGACAAGAAAAGGGACAGGATGAAATGCTGCAAAATCATGGCCTTAAGGAGGGGCATGTTCAAAAGGAATGATAAAAAGAACTTGAGCTGTGTAAGAGCAAATTAGTTGGGATGCTTTGAAAGGTCAGGGCAGAGGGTCATAATAAAAGTTGAAAGTTATGAAATAGTGTGCAGGTGCTAATAAGACAGTTCATGCATTCACTTGTTTAAGTCTCACTGTAACCCCAGGAAGCATTATTACCCCCATTTTGCCTTTGTAAAAACTAAAATGTAGGGAGGTTAGATAACCTGCCAAGGTCCTATCTCAGAGAGCCAGAAGGCAAGATTGATCTGGTTCCTTGCACTCCAGAGCCTGCAAACCTAACCTGGGCACCACAGCTGCTGTCCTTGCAGCAGGGCTAGGATTTTGACCAACAGCCTTAGGGGAGATGATATTTCAAACACGGCCAATGGGATAAACAAAGGCACAGCAGTGGGAAATCAGAAGTAGTTTTAGAAGTTTGACTCAGCAGGAACACAGGTTATAATAGGCAAGTGCTGGGAAATGATAAGTTGGGATTAGGTCATGAAAAATAGTAAAGACTGTAGACTTGGGCTTTTGTTCCGATGGAGGCTTTTGAGCAAGGAGGTGACATGATCGCAGCTGGTCTGAGGGTGACTCACTGGCAGTTAGAGATGTAACCAACAGGAACGTCAGAGAGCTGGCAGGAGAGGCCAGTTCGAAGACTATTGTCACAGTCTAGGCAAGAGATAATTGGCACCAGCAAGAGGGGGGGGGGTAGCATGAGGAATGAAAAGAAGGAGAGAGTTAGGAGAGACATGGCAGAGAAAGAAATGACAGGACTTGTGAGATGAAATGTGGGCATAGGCGGGAAGGAGAAATGAAAGAGAGCTCAGAGGTTCACGTCCCCAGTGACTCATGATTGGTAGTATTCCCCCCCATCCTTTGGCAGAAATAGGTAAAAGTTAAATTTAGGAGAGGTGAAAAGAAGGGGTATTCCCTTTCTGCCAAGACTCCTCCCTCCTGGCCAGAGAGGATCCAGGAACACCCCCGCCTCCCTCCCCACCACACACTCAGTGAAGGAGAAACCACCCGTGGGGAGTGCAGGGCACCCCGGTTGGTGGGAATAGTCTTAACCCTGAGGGGCAGTTGTATTACTTTCCTGCCACTGATTCCGTCTGAGGGCTGGGAGGGAAGGTCTGTTCCGTACCTGTCCCCTAGCCCTGGCGAGTGCTGACAACCTTAGTCATTTCTCGGCCTGGAGAAGCAGCATCCTGGTCTCTGCCTTCACTTTCACGTGGTGCTCTCTCTGTTCGTGTCTGCCTTTAATTTCCACCTTTTGTAAAGACCTCAGTCATATGAAATTGGAGCTTATACTTACGTGAACATGACTTCATCCTAATCTGACTACTGACATCGTCAACAATCTTTTTTCCAAGTAAGGTCACCTTCTAAAATACAGGGCATTAGGGCATGAACATGGCATCTTGGAGGAACATCGTTCAGCCCATAAAAGCAGGGAGTGGAGATTCAGGCCTATCTCAAAAGATAACCAAGTTTCTGTTTTCCTCAGACATACTCTGGAGGTTTGTGAGCAACTCATGATTGGTTTCAAAAATATTAAGTCAGTAAAGGCTGTGGTCTGTTGACATGTATTACTAGACTTGCAAATATTTTTAGTCAGCAAAAGAATTATTCCTGTGATCAGCATCTTCCTAGTTTCCTAGCTCTAGAGCACTTCTGAGCAGCAGTAACCCTTCCCAACAAATATCATCCTGCCGAAAAAGTTCGGTGCCCTGGAACACATGCCTCGTTGCTAGAGAACTATTCTTTGGGGAGAAGCTGTTTAAGAGAAAGAGCAAGTAGGGCCGGGCACGGAGGCTCACACCTATAATCCTAACACTCTGAGAGGCCAAGGTGGGTGGATCGCCTGAGTTCAGGGGTTCAACAGCAGCCTGAGCAAGAGTAAGACTCCATCTCTACTAAAAATAGAAGAAGTAGCAGGGTATTGTGATGGGCACCTGTAGTCCCAGCAACTTGGGAGGCTGAGGCAAGAAGATTGCTTGAGTCTAAGAGTTTGAGGTCTGCGAGATATGAAGCTCTACCACAGTCTACCCAGGGTGACGAGGATACTTTTTGTTTTGTTTTTGAGACAGAGAAAGAGGAAATAAAGACCAGAGCCTGACCTGGGAGGAGCCAGGACATTCAGGTGCAAATAAATTCCAACATTCAGTGCCTGTTAGGAAGTGGTTTGTGCCCATTTTGCTCTAGTTTGGGTATCTAGTCAATAAAATTGTTTACAGTCTTTAAAATAAACTGATATTTTATTCTTAGAAACAGAATTACATTACCTTGTTGAAAAGCAAAAAAAATAAAAAATAAAAATAAAAAATCCTCTTTAAAAAACGTTTTTAAAAGTACCTGATTTTTCCAGATTCACCTTCTTCCTTCCAAGGCTTTTGGCTGTTGTGCCCAGGCAGGATCAGAGAAAAACACGTTTGGATTAAGATACAGGGTCCTTCCTCATGGAAAGGAAGTGCCAATTCAAGGAGACCCAGGATTTACTGCTTACATCAGATGCCAGAGCTCTTTGGGAGATGGGCAGACGCCCACAAATGAATCACAGGGATCTCTGCCCTGGGTCTTTGTAATTCAGATCCAGTCCTTCCCTAACAAACTCTCTGGTGGTGTTCCACGTCCGTGTGGGTATATTTACATTTACACCCCCACTTACACAATCTGCCAGAGCTGGAGGCTGATCGCTTAAGACCTTTCCCTTCACCTCCAGTTTTCATTGCCCTCCCCATCTCGATAGCTTTGAAAAAGAGCTGTTCTGAGATCCTCATTCATTTTCACTCCTCTCACTGCAGGAGACTCCCAGATAGACAGCTCTATGATTGTAGGCCAGAGAATGCTTGGCAAACCAGCGTGGCATCCGGCAATGAGTTTCAGAAACATTCCTCGAGGGATTTTGACAAGTAAAATGCCCAGAACCTGCTCACACTCTAATTATGGGGTTCCCACGAGACCTTGAGAAAGTTGCATTATGTCCCAATCTCAGGGTGTGCACTGATACGCTCGTTCTTTTTTTAACTGGATGTTCAGAGAAGCTTTATGATCTACTAGCACAATCACTGGCCAAGCTATCACTAACTATATGACCTTGCACAAGTGAGTTCACCTCTCTGAACCCCATCACTTCATTGTCAAAATGTGCATTTTAGACTAGACTGTCTCCAAAGCTCTATTGTACCTTAACTTTCCCTTTTGTTTTGACAGTGGCTGAGCATTCTTTTTACATGTACGAAGAGAAGTCATTCAACAATGTCGCTGTTTCTCTAGCCACAAATAGGATTTTTGTGTTGAAAGGCTCAAAAATTCATCTGCACCCAGCTTTGTACAAGAAATGCACTGCATAGAAATCTTCTGTTAGGGACAGGCTCATTTCCAGCTTTCTGGGATGACATTAGCTGCTGTACCTGACCTTCAGGGCCCCTCCTATCCACCTGAATTACCCAGCCCATAAAACCATCCTGATTTAGAAGATTTGAATACATTTCTTTTGAGGCCTTTATAAAGTTATTTCAAGTGCTAGCATTTAGGGTTTTGTAAGGACAAGAAGGTACCTCTGTAATGAGCCTAGAGTCTCTGCAAGCAGGAACTTGCTCAGCTGGCAAAATTGACCCTATTTCAATTTTTACCCAGCTGGTTTAATTGGAACTGTGGTGTGTACAGGGTCAAAATGGATCAGACCTTCATTGATTTAGTTCATTAACTAACTAAATTGGTGGTGCATGTGATTTCCTTCTGCAGTGTCTTATAAAATCAGAGAAACTTCTGGTTATATACATGCTCCTCTAAGAGCTAATGATTCAAATACCGAGTGAACAAAACAGGATACAAGCTGGGTTTTGTCACCTTGCGTGGCTGGTATCTGCTGTCTAGAAGCAATTATCTTGGGAATGAACTCTTTTGATCAGGAGCCATGAAGGCTGTCTGTGACAAATAAATTCTCTTGCATTGTCCTTGAGGACAATAAACAATGTCACAAGAAGGAAAATAAAAAAAGAAAACCTGGTGGAAAAGAAAATAAATATGTGTTAGGCATGAAGCACCACAGTAATGGTAGAACTTTGCCCACCTATGTTTTATGTCATCCAAGGAAAGAACTTTCTGTAAAAGGGAAAAAGTTTTTAGTGGCTCACTTCCATGACTAATAGAAAACCATAGGAATTTTCAGTCTGAGCTAAAAATGAGAATATTTTTGGAAAAATACAGCAAGCACTTGGAGTACAGACAGTTTGTTACATCAACATTAAATCAGAACATGTTGAATAACCAATGGATTATTTTCTTCGCATGAATAGAGAGTATTACAGAGTGCAGTATTTAAGACACCGGGTCTGAAGACCCTTAAGGCTGCCATTCTTTTCACGTACCCCAAAAGCTGAAAAATAAAACAGTGGGTCATAGCAATGGTTACTGAGTCGTGCTAAGCCCATTTGACTTCCCAAATTGGGTTCTACTTGTAGATGAACTGCCTGAGAGTTCAGTTTCCTTATGCATGAAGTGGAGGGTTTAGAATAGACGGTCTCTGAGGCCTCTACCAACCTTAATACTCTTTGGTTTTTAAATCAACACATTTGTAGAAAACATGTCAAATTTTATTAAGTACATTTCCAGTTGCATTCAAATATAGTAGCAGTAGAAACGATAGACACAATATTTACATGTTCTGTTAGCAAAATGTCCCTTTTTGCACAACACTCTCCCACAACCACTGCTCCTGGTTACACTATTTGAAAGCACTGTGTGATGCTATCCAAAAGCTTATTCAAAGAGGAAGCCAAAGGGAAGTGTGGCTTGCCCTGTTTGAATGTCACAGTGGTGGCCTTCCCTTTCAGGAACTTAGGACAAAATATCAAGCGATGCCCCTCATCACTGCTGCTTTCCTTCCTAGTTTAAGTAACAGTTCACAAAGAATTACAAGTAAGATGATTCTTTTTTTCGTTTGAGACAGAGTCTCATTTTGTTGCCCTGAGTAGAGTGCTGTGTCATCATAGCTCACAGCAACCTCAAACTCTTGGCCCTCAAATGATTCTCTTGCCTCAGCCTGCCAAGTAGCTGGGACTACAGGTGCCTGCCACAACACCTGGCTATTTTTTTTTTTTCAGACAGGACCCTCAAACTATCCCCCTGGGTAGAGTGCTATGGCATCACAGCTCACAGCAACCTCCAACTCCTGGGCTCAAACGAGTCTCCTGCCTCAGCCTCCCAAGTAGCTGGGACTACAGGTGCCCACCACAATGCCCGGCTATCTTTTGGTTGCAGCTGTCATTATTGTTTGGCGGGCCCGGGCCGCTTTCGGGTGTGCGTGGCTGGTGCCTTAGCCACTTGAGCCACAGGCACTGAGCCAACACCTGGCTATTTTTAGAGACGGGGTCTCACTCTAGCTCAGGCTAGTCTCAAACTCTTGAGCTCACGAAATTCACCAGCTTCAGCCTCCCAGAGGGCTAGGATTATAGGTGTGAGCCACCACACCTGGCCTAGTAAGCTAATTCTTGCCACACTTTCTTTTGATGTTAGTACTTAAAGGAAGGAACAATTGTGGGCCAAGACGGGATAATAGGTCTAAGTACAGACTTTTGGGGTCACCACTGAGGGCCTTTTTTCTTTCATCTGCTCCAGATGGTTCTGTGGCCTACTGGCATTTCTCCTAACACCTTCATCCTATTTCTCTTACCCTTGGGAGCGTACTCCTCCTTTCTCTCTGTGCTTTTCTTCTCCTCCAGGGGGCCAATAATGGCTCTTATAGGCATTACTTTACTCAAAGTCAGCACACTGGGGATGGCTGACCATGAAAATTATATCTTCTGTGTGCCAAGGGGAAATACTTACACATATTAGCCAACAATTTTGTGCCCAGCTAAGCCACCATTCAGGTAACCATCATTTACCACCAAGAGATATTCCCCAAAAGAAGTGAAAGAGTATAATTTAGGAATAAGAAACTAAAACTCATAATAAAAGAATAGAATGTAGGAAGCAATAATGAGCAATGAAATTGGTAAAATGTATAAATGCAAATAATCGTTCACAATTATTATGAGCAATTTGTAAAGGGAGAACCAGTGTCCTAGATAACAACATGTAGCAGGAGGGGGCATGATCTGAGTAAAGACATTTTAAATTTTGAGCTCACTGTATTATTCTGAAGGAGGATAGATTCATTTAGAACTTTCTAAGTCAAGTATACATGTTAATTAAACATTCAAGGCTAACACTTGAAAGAAGTATAATGTATAACTTAAACTAGTGAAGGGGGGAAAGGGAGAATGAAGAAAACTTTCTTATTCTAACCGAAGGTAGTAAAAAAGGTAGGAAATTGTAGTACTTAACATAGCATAGAAATAAACCAAATACATCAGTAATTACAATACACATAAAATGCCAGTTAAAAGATTGATATTAAAAAATACACAACAAAATCTAGGTATATTCTATTTACAAAAGGGAATTAAAAAGATATGCCAAGCAATATTTTTAAAAACAATGCTAATTTACCTACGTTATTAGCCAAAATATATTTTGAGGTAAGAAGCATTTATAAATTTGTGTTATTATGTATTGCTGAAAGGAATAACTCATTAGGAAGATACAACAATTTAAAACATGTACATATCTAACGTCATAGTCTCAAAATATAGAGAGCAAAATTTGTAGAAGATAAGGATAAATGAACAAATCTGTTAAGTATACCTCAAGAATTGATCAAACAGACAAAAATAAGTAAGAATATAGAAAACAAACTGTATGATTAACAAGCTTCAAAAATAGCCAAACCCATCACGTTTAGATATTTTTAAATGAGCATCTAAATGTTTTATGGAGTAAAGAATAAATTATAGTCCATATTTAATATTTAGAACTTACTGAAGATCATGTTACATGTTAAGCATGTGGCAAATACAGCTAAAGTGATATACAGAGGAAAATTTATAGCCCTAAATGCAGTCTTAGAAAAGAAAATTGAAAAGAGCCAAAGTTAATGAATCAGAAAATAATTTTTAAAAATCCATAGAGCTGTAAAAGTTATTTGAAAGGACTTTTAAATTAGATAAAAATCTAATTACCTAAAATTGAAGATACAAATAAAAAAATTGGAAATAAAAAGAACATAGCTACAGATCTTTTTTTAAAAAAAAATCAAAGGAAGAGAGTAAGAAATTTATGACAAAATTCAAACATTTAGGTCAAAAAGGCAATTGTCTCAGAAATAATATAAATTACCAAAATGGTCACTGGTAGAAATAGAATAAAATACAACCGTATATAATTAAAACAGTAGTTTAAAATATTCCTCCTTTTCTAAAACGTTTTAAATCAAAGTGTAATTTATATATAGTAAAATTTGTCCATTTTCATGTGTAATTCTATGAATTTTGATAGAGAATACCATCAGATAGCCCCCTCCACAATCAAGATAAAAAGAATTCCCTGAAAAACATCCTTTCTCCCTTTTACAGACAACTCTTTCTTCTACCCCAGACCCCAGTAACATTGCTATTTTCTACTCCTATAATTTTGTCTTTTCCAGGATGTGATAGAAATGGAGCTATAGAATGTGTGTGTAGCTTTTGAGAATGCATTTCATATTTATCCGTGTTGTGGCACACATCTGTGGTTCATTCCTTTTTCTTGCTGAGTAAGTGTTCATTACATGGGTATACCATAGTTTATTCATTTTACTAATTAAAGGACTTTTGGGTTGTTTTTAGTTTGGGGCGATTATGTATAAACATGTTTTCATTTCACTTGGGTGAATAATTGGTAGTAAGATTTTGAGTTACATAGTATGAGTATACCTAACTTTCTAGGACATTCCAGTGTCTGTACCACTGTGCCTTTCTGTCAGCACTGTGAGTTTCAGTCACTCTGAGTTCTTGCCAGCATGTGGTATGGTATTGTTCGTTCTTCCATGTTAGTCATTCTGATAGGTGTGAAGGTACTCACTGTGGTTTAAATTTGCATTGCCCTAATAACTAATGAGTGTCTTTCATGTGCTTATTTACTATTTTTGTAACTTTGTTCAGATATTTGGGCTATATTAAAAATGGGGTTCATTTTCCTATTATTCAGCTTTCAGATTGTTTTATATATTCTTGATAAAAAATTACATACAGTAGTTTAAAATCATCCTTCTTGGGGAAAAAAAAAAAGCTAGACCTATGTAGTTATTTAGCCAAATTCTGTCAAACTATCAATAAAGTACATATTATTCCAAAACAGAAAATAAGAACAAACTCTGCAATCATTTTGTGGTGTAACCACAATACCAAAATAGTATCAGAAAGGAAAATTTGCCAAGCAGCTTTACTTGCAACACAGATTAAATATTATTGAACCAAATCCAGCATTTCAGGGCCTACAAGGGGTGGGGAATCATGTCCAGTGGGGTTTATCCATCCAAGGATGACTTGACATTAGAAAATGTATTAATGTGATTACTACCCAAATCATATTAAGAAGAAAATAATGTAATTATCTCAAACAAAGAAGAAAACATATTTGAGGAAATTTAGCATCCATTCATGATATTGAAGAAAGAAAATTTTAGCAAATTACAAATAAAAGAAAAGATCTTTGAGCCTACTAATGTATTCCTACCAAAAGCACCATATGGAAGGGTGAAATATTAGAAACCTTTTCTTTGGTGGCAGCTAAAAGAGTATTCCTTCCTATCATCTCTATTTAATATAGTTCTTGAGTTCAGAAAAATGAGACATTATTTCTGCATAGACAGTACAAGAGAACCTGGAGGCAAACTTAGAACTAATATAAAGGTAGGGTTTGGCAAGTTTGCTGTGAATACAAGATAATATGCTTCTTAAAAAATATACCTCGTGGCTTGGCGCCTGTGGCTCAAGTGGCTAAGGCGCCAACCACATACACCTAAGGTGGCGGGTTTGAATCCAGCCCGGACCCGCCAAACAACAATGACAGCTGCAACCAAAAAATAGCCGGGTGTTGTGGTGTGCACCTGTGGTCCCAGCTACTTGGGAGGCTGAGGCAGGAGACTCGCTTGAGCCCAGGAGTTGGAGGTTGCTGTGAGCTGTGAAGCCATGGCACTCTACCCAGTGGGATAGCTTGAGGCTCTGTCTCAAAAAAAAAAAAAAAAATTATACCTCGTATCTAACAGATAGAAGTAAAACATAGTATTTTAAAAGATCTTTTATTCTTAATAGCTGAAACAAAATGGAAAACCTAAACCAACCAAACAAAATAACCCAATACTTGGAACTACAATACTGGTTTTTATAGTTGATTCTCCACTTCACCCCTGAGGGACCTGGCTCTTTATATTTCCACCCAGGAAAAATTTGATTCCCCCTATGCCTCCTGACTTGTTTACAAATACCTCTATCCAGGTGGTCCGTCTTCCATGTGTGTGTATGTTATTCCATTTAATTTTAATTTTATTTCTAAACCTCTAATAAGTACTGTCTTTCAGGTACTTTTTTTCATCCAGCACCTGTTTAACAAGTTTTCTTTTTTAGATCTGGGAAAATTACTCTCAACAGCTGCTCTCCAGAGCCCCCTAAACACATCTCAGATAGGTTTTGTTTTGACCCTAGCTTCTGGATTAAACATTCTGTTCTTCCCAGCTTCTCTCCCACCTTTGATGTTTAACTTTTTGGACGTCACAAAATTTTCCCCATAGTCATTCTGAAGTCAACTTCAACATTTAAATGACTCTCTTGTCTGTAGGAAAACAGGAAATACAGTGCAGTGCATGATAAAATATTTCCTCATGGGCCCTCAGGAGCACCGAAATTGTGTTATTCAACTTTGTATCCTCTGAGCTGCACAGAGTCTTACAAAAAGAGGATTCCAGTTATATTTAGAAATGGACTATACAAAGTTTCAGATGTCCAGGAAACAGAGGGATTTATTTTAGATTATCCAAGAGGTGGGACGGGAGCTGCTTCCTCGCCTCTCTCTCTTTTTCCTTCTCTGTCCATGGGAAATCATAAAGCGACCTCCCCCAGGTCCTCCACTAGCAAGAGGACAAACTGGACCAGAGGACAAGTACCGTCGTCCTCCTCCAGCCCTTGGCTTGCCTCCTCATCTTCTAGCCCTGAGCCTATCCGCCCACCATAAGGAGCCTCTGAGGTACAGAAGTGGACA
>CAUYQV010146810.1:0-36204 GCA_963574575.1 Galagoides demidoff
AACACCCTGTGGGCTGGGGAGCCCAGGAACAATAGGATTTAGAAAGTGAACTATAGTAATTTGAGGTTGATTATAATGTTGTGGATCATCCATCAAAGTGGCTCCATGGTAATGTCTAAAATGTGAGGAGGGCCCAACACAGAGAGTATAAAATAGGACCAAGGACCATAACCAAGGTCTTTTTTTGTTGTGACAAGAGGACCAATTGTTGGCTATGATGAACATGTCTTACTCTCATAACCCATATCTTATTCTTGCTCTAAAAATCTATTTTTCTTTTACTCAATAAACTTTATTTCATGTTTGCCTTGCTTTTGATGGGTCTAGTCATACTTCAGTCAAGAGCACAGAAAGAACAAAGAATATAGACAATTGCCTAAACCCTAACAATTGCTCTTAAACAGAATTACCTATATTCCTCACATCTTTCTCCTCTCTAAAAAGAGGCTATATGAATTTCTGAATTCCAGTGAGATATTGGGTGATCATTCTGTTATTCTTCCCATGCACACACTAAGTAAACCTCTTTCTAAGTATGCCTGAATTGTGATTTGACCTATAAGAAAACTTCTGGGCAATGGGGAAATTTTCCTTAGCCCGCACAGACCCAAGTCCCTGATGACCAGGCTCTGTCTCATACCTCTGTCCTTGCACACTGTTAATCAGCTGTTGGACTATTTACTTATGAGTACTAACCTACAGGGAACCAGCATGATAACTATATTTTGATGAAAGAAGGAAAGAAAGCTATGTATATGGACTATAAAAAGACACATGACAAAAATCTAAGACACAGAAAAATTTTTTAAATAGGGCACTGCTCAATTACATTATAATTTTAAAAAATACATTCTCTCTAAAAGCTCTCAAATAAAAAGAGAAAAGCGCTCTAAGAAAGAATGCTAACTCTGTAGAAGGGGTGCAATAATATTCCCAAATAAATAATGGCAGATTTATTAACATGGAGTTAGAGTAAAAAAGAGGATAGACACTACTAAAAGAAAGTCAAGCAGCACGTATTTTGAAAATGCTCTCTATAAAACATTTTTAAACAGGTGGCTAATATTTTTATATTAAAATTTGTATCAGCTTTATTGAGATGTAATTGACCAATGGAAACTGTATATATTTAAGGGGTACAAGTGGATGTTCTGGCACCTGTCTGTAGGGCAAAATGTTCACCACAATCAAGCTAATTGACATGTTCAGAACCTCACATATTAATACTATTTTCTTTGTGTGTTCATGTATATGTGGTGAGAACATTAACGAACTACCCTCTTAGTGAACTTCAACTACAAACTAGTGTTGTTTTTACTGTGGCCACCATGCAGTCCATTAGATCTCCAGAGCTCATTCATTTTACATAACTGAAACTTCGTCGCCTAACCAAAAGCTCCCTTTTTCCCCCTTCCCTTCACTCCTGGTAACCACCAATATAATTATTCTATTTTTTGCTTTGTTGAGTCTAACTACTTTAGATTCTACATGTCAGTGGGACATGCAGTATTGTCTCTCTGTGTCTGGTTTATTTCCTTAGAATAATATCCTCTAGGTTCACCAGTGTTGTTACAAATAGTGGGATTTCCTTCTTTATTGAGGGTGGATAATAGTCCCTGTATATATATCACATTTTCTGTATCCATTCCTCTGCCAATAGACAATTAAGTTGTTTCCTTATCTTGGCTATTATAATGAATGCAAACTACAATGATGATACCAATTTATGTGATATTAAGCAAGAGTTGCCTTTTCTCTAACCTTCACCAATTCTTATTATTTTTGTCATGCAATGAGGAAATTTAAAAATGAAACTACCTTATTTATAGTAGTAACAAAAAGAATAAAATATTTAGAAGTAAATTTAATCAAAGAGGGGAAAATGTTTACACTAATAACTATAAAACATTGATAAAGAAAACTAACAAACATGGATTCAAGAATTACAAGCATCAAAATTGTTAAAATATCCATACTTTCGAAAATCCAAATGGCATTCTTTACAGAAATAGAAAAAAAAATCCTACACTATGTATGACACCACAAAAGGCCCTGATTAGCAAAAACAATCTTGAGCAAAAAGAAAAAAGTCACAGACATCATACTTTCTTATTTCAAAATACACAACAAAGCTACAATAACTGATAATGTCATTTAAAAAATGACATATAAGCTGATGATTAATTTTAGGTGTCAATTTGACTGAATTGAGGGATGTCTAGCTGGCTGGCATGGCTGAGTGTGTCTGCCAAGGTGTTTTTCTGGGGAGATTGATGTAGACTGAGAGTGCATGACCCACTCTTAAAATGGGGGGGGGGCACCATCCAATTGACTGGGCATACCAGCAATGACAAGGGAGGCAGGAAAAGAGGGATATACTTGGCTCTCTTCCCCCATCTCAAAATAGGATGCCTCTTTCTCCAGCCCTTAGAATCCGACTCCAGGTTTTTTGGCTATACATCCAGTGGCTACCCTGGAACTGTCTGGCCTTTAGTCTTAGATTAGGGCTGTGCTATCAGCTTCCATGATTGTAAGGATGGATTTTAGGTTTATTTGTAATGGCGGATAAAGGTCTATGGTTCTTCAGCTTGCAGACTGCTTATCCTGGGACTTGGTTTGTGTGACTGTGTAAACCAATTCCCCCTGGGAAATCCCCTTTCATATATATCCCATTGGTTCTATCCCTGTGGAGAACCATGATGACTAATATACAGACTAGTAGAAAAGAATAGAGAGCACAAAAAATTACTTCACATATTTATGGGCAACAGATTTTTTAACAAAGGTGCCAAGAACAGACAAGAGGGAAATGATAATCTTTTCATAAATAGTTTTGAGAAAACTTGATATCCAAATCAATGACAATAAAAGTGGACCCTTAGCATATGCTATATATGAAAGTCAACTCAAAATTGGTTAAAGACTTAAATACAAGATCTAAAAAAACCCAAAAATATAGAACTACAGAAATAAAACATAAAGGAAAAGATTCCTGGCAATGACACCAATATGTCATATATTATGACACAGATAACCCAAACAAAAATAGACAAGCATTACCGCATAAAACTAAAAAGCTTCTGTACAGTAATAAAAACAATCAGTGGAGTGAAAAGGTGACCTATAGAATAGGAGAAAACATTTTCAAACCATATATTTGATAAGAAGTTAGTATACAAAATATATACAAAACTCATACAGCTCAATAGCAAAAATATCAATAACTGGATTACAAAATGGGCAAAAGACAAGTAAATATCCAACAGTTATATATAACAAATGCTCAACATTACTAATCCAGGAAATAGAAATGCAATGGGCTACAACATACAGATATTTAATCCCTAAATAGTAATTTTTTTAAGTTTGCACCTAGAAAAAAAGACTGAAAGTCAAGTATTATTTGAAACATAAAATAATGTTTTAAATTCCATAAATGCCACTTACAGAAGCCAGCTGTAAGTTCACATAAATGGTGCTACTTGAAGAGGATATGTGACGGAAATAGGCATAAGTTCATGGAATCTGAAAATACTGTAGATAATGGCACAGTTTTTCAGCATAGCCAATAGACCTCCAAGCCCATCATTCATCTGTGTTGAGGAGCAATATGCATAGTGTTATAGAAAGGTCTATGTATTGAATATTCCTACTGCCTATGTAAGAACTGTTGTATACCAAGAATGTCCACAATACTCAGCTACAACAGCACTGCACACAGAAGTGCTTAGAGGCTGAGAAGATCAAATAAGCTCTGGGACGATGAGGGAGAGACATCAGTGTTCAAGGACTTCACAGCCCAGGGCACCCTGCCAAGATGAGCATACCACGAAGATCCCGACAAGTTGCACTGATCATCTGTGGTCCAGTGCAAGACTCTCAGCTTTCAAATCCCATCATTCTCTTATAGTCAAAACCAAGAAGGACACACAGAAAAACACACAAATTCACAGACAGTGCCAAGGCTCCATTCCTCATTAACATGAAATGACATACACTTTCCACCAAACTCAGAAATTTTTTGCAAGAAGAAAAGTTAAAAAAAAATCTAAAACCCAAATCAGAAGAGTTTAAAGAGATTGGTAAACTGAAACTGGGATACTTCTAAGTTTAATTTTACTCAGATATTCAATGGCGTGTGCTTAAAGAGTAAGATTATAGATAATTACATGTCAATTATAGAAAATCAATAGCTACTGAATAGTAAATAGTTCTTGCACTATCTAAATCGTGGCTGCCCACAGGGTTACAACCTGTGGATCTGATGTCAATCCACTGAAGAAATATAAGGTTAGGAACAAGGACAAAGAAAGAGACAGGACACACCTGATTTTCAAAGGTGGGAGCACAGCACAGGGGACCATTGCCCTTTTGTGGGGTTCTGACAGTGGCCTTGAGTGTCAGTCTCACTCAGCTTTTTCGAAGACTATTTGCTCATCAGCCCAGACGGTAAGTTGAGGAACGGAACAAAGATGCTAGTAGTTTCTCTGCTTCTATTGTTTCTATAATCATTAAGAGTCTGAGCAGTCTTGAGAAATCCAGAACCTGAACCTTGTATGGGGGCAACCTCGTGTCTGTGGTCACACACATAGGTTCCTAGGAAGGTGTTAATACCCACTAGTTCACAGTGGAGTAAAATGCCATTGGTGTCATTCTCCTCTGAAGAATCAGTGGGAGAGAGCAATTTTTCTCTCATCACTGTCATAGAGGGTCCTCCTCTGCAGTAATATAACCCCTCCTACCCACATTTCAGGGCTCTACCCATTCTCTTGATTTCTGCCCTAGCCAAATACAAATCTCCACAATGGGTATTTGCTTTGGCTGTTAATTGGGCAGAGGACAGCCTAGTTAATGTTTCTTGCTAGGCCTGGCACACAGCTTCTTCTGTGGCCATAATTCCCTCAGAGTGTTTATAGATCTAGCAGGGGTATTAGTAAGCTATACCCCCAATACACCAGATTTCCATGAAAAGGAGGAAAACTGCTCAGAAAAAAATTTAGCAGTGGCTTATTTAAAGGTGAACTAACTGACTTCCCTTTGTTCTGCCTCACTTAGATTACTTTTTTATTTTCCTTTTTTTCCTAGGGGTGTTTTCCCTTACCAAGAATGGGGTCTTTGGTCCCCATTCTTAATATTTTAAGAATGGGTGGCATAATATTTTTCCATGCCACACATAGACATCCTTTCTAGGCTACATTTATCTGTCTCCTACAAAATCATCATCAGTATTTTTGTGAAGAAACATATTTGATAGGAAAAAAATAAATTCACCATGAATATGAAAGACCTGGCTGGAGAGTCCTCAGAATTCTGCGGCCGAGGCAAGGAGCAGAATTTACATTTTTACATCCCTTCTTCATTGTCACTCTGCTCTGTATATGTTAGCCTCTTCCCCCTTTTGCTCCTATAACATTTTTATTCGTAAATGTTGAGTAAGTGAGGTGGAGAGTTGGAAAACCAAGAGCAATCAGAATGGGAAAAGAAGCCAGGTGACAGATAACTGCTTTAGAAGAAATGTACAAAGTGTTTTCTGAGAAATCCTACTTACTTCGAAAATTAAAATATAACCTAAGGTTCAGAATTAAATAAAGCAAGCACATAAAGTATACATTTTGCTGTATTGCTCATTAGCTTCTTTGGACTTCTAGATCCAAATTTTTCTTCTACTTGTTCTTTTCCTATAGCCTCCCAAATAAGGCCAGCTGTCTGTTCTGCTTAAAATTTCAACTTACCTAAAAATTTCCTCTACTACCCTTGTCTTTTTTTTTCTATTTTTCCACTAAATCTCATGAACTAAGCTTCATCTTGATCTACAGCATAGAAGTTTGATCTGATAATTTATTTTACTTTGTGATTATCTATTATTTATTCTTTTCACATTTATTGTTATGCAACTCTATTTAACATATTGTAGGCTTTCTAAAAGCAATTTTTACAATGTAACCATGTTTTATCTCTACTCCTCATTGTTTCAAAATCCTAAAGTTTTTTTTTTTTTTTTTTTTTTTAGAGACAGAGTCTCACTTTATTGCCCTTGGTAGAGTACCATGGCATTACATAGCTCACAGCAACCTCCAATTCCTGGGCTCAGGGGATTCTCTTGCCTCAGCCTCCCAAGTAGCTGGGACTACAGGCATCCACCACAACATCTGTTGTCCACCACAACATCTGGCTATTTTTTTTATTGCAGTTTGGCCAGGGCCGGGTTTGAACCCTTCACCCTCAGTATATGAGGCTGGCGCCTTATTCACTGAGCCACAGGCACAGCCCTAAAATCCTAAATTTTTAACATGGCTTATATAGCCCTTATTTATCTTAATATCCTAAATAATACGGTAAATATCTATGTCCCTCCAAGATCCATCTTGTTACTGGAATCTCTCCACTGGGTTCTTCATCTCAGCAATTTGATGAATAAATTCACAGACCACCAGGAGTAAGGACGAATTTTATTAGAGGTAAGAGAAAGGAAAGAGGGAAGCCTCCAGTGCAGTGGAGGGATATTCCCAAGCAGGTAAACTATTTCGGCTTTCTGTCTAGGAGTTTTTAATGCAGCTTTTCCTACCCTGCAGGCAGTGGGTTTGGGGACATGGAATGTATGTTTAAAATATGTCACAGCCCTTTGGTGTCAGGGGCTTGTGGGCAGAACTTAATTTTAAAAGTTCCCTTGTGTAGGAATGTGGTCCCACCTAGAGTATTCTGCCTTTCCTGCAAGTGGCTGCCCAGCTGAAATACTTAATAAAAACTAGTTGGTTTGTGAGCCTATTCAGGCCCAGAAAATGGGGTTCATATCCAGCCCTAAGTGGGGGTAACCATATTGACCTTCCAGCATCAATATGTTGGAACTTAACCACAAGGTGATGGCCTTAAGATGTGGGGCCATGAATGGAGTTCTCATGAATAAGAGTAAGTCCCTTATGAAAGAAGTTTCATACAGCTTCATCCTCTCTTCTGCCCCTCCTGCCATTTGAGGACACAGCATTTGCCCCATCTGGAGGTCAGAACAACATGGTACCACCTTGAAAGCAGACATCAGACCCTCACCTCATGAAACACCAAACCTGCCAGTGAGTTGATGTTTGATGTCTCAGACTCCAGGACTAAGAAATAAATTTTTGTTGCTTAGAAATGACTGAGTCTCAATTATTTTCTTTTAGCAGAACAAATAGACAAGCACAGAAATTGGTGCTGAGAAGTAGGCGGCTGCTGTAACAAATATTGCAAATGTGGAAGTGGCTTTGGAATTGAGCAATAGCAGAGGCTATATGAGTTTGGAGATGAAAACTACAAAAGCCTATTTTGCCATGAATGGATCCTTGAGGTCAATTCTGGTGAGGGTTCAGGAGAGGAGAACTGTAGGGAATTCTTTTATCTTAGAGAATACTTAAGAGATCAGACTATTGATAGAAGTATATGGATGGTGAACACCATTCAGATCAGGTCTCAAAGGAAAATTAGGAACAAGATATTGGACACTAGGATAAAGGTTGCCCTGTTAAAAACCAGTAAAAAGCCTGGCTAAATTGTGTCCATGTCCTAATGCTTCATGGAAAATAGAAATCGTAAGTAAAGAGCTAGGATATATAGGAGAAGAAATATCTAATAAAAGTATTGAGGTTGCTACATAGTTTGTCTTGACTGCTTAGAGTAAAATGCAAGATAAAGAGAATTTCAACAGAATATAAAAGTATGCTTTGGGGGAAATATCTTAGGTATTGACATACAAATAATTTGATTAGGGGGTTAATATGGATAGAAGGAAGCCAAATGCTATTCACCAAGATAATAGAAGAATGATTCTAAAAACATTCTGGAGATCTTTGTGGCTGCCACTAACATTACAGTCCTATAGTACCAGGGCCTTGAGGAATGAAAAGTTTCAAAATGGGGGCCCAGGGACTTGCCTCCCAGGACTTCCTCTAGTTGCTGCTTCAAGCATTTTCTGTGCAGTGTTTTTTGGTCACTCAAATGTGGCTCCAGTGGTCCCAGATGGTCCACAAAGTCTACTCCCTCCCCTCACACTAAATGTACAGACCTTAAATCTCAAGAGCACCCACATGGAACTAACTCTGCAGGCACACGCAGTATACAAACTGTGGAAGCCTGGCTACCTCCACCTAGATTTTAATGGGTACCTTAAAAATCCTGAGGGCTCAAGAGAATTTCACAGGACAGGGTCTCTGCAGAGAGCTTCAAGAATGGCACTGCCCAAGGGAGCCAAGGGTTTGGGGTTATCATAGATAGTCCCACTAGGGAAAAGTTTAGGGGAGCCATGTAGAAAAAGCTTACCTGAGACCCTACACCCACAGAAATACCAATGTGGCACACCAGCTGGGGAGAATTACAGGCTTCTGGCTCTAAACTCTGAGAACTTGTTTGAAGCCATGGGTGCAGGGCTGCTGAGAGCCTCAGGGGCTCAATCTCTTTCAATTGTGTCCAAAATATTAAACATAATGTCACAAAATATTATTCTGAAGAGTTAAGATTTAATTTTTGCCCTTCTGTGTTTTGGATTTGGTTGGAACTTGTTCCTTTCTTTTCCCCTATTTTCCCCATTTGGAATGGGAATGTTGATGCCTACCTACCATTGTATTTTGGAAAATCATAACTTCTTCGATTTCACAGACTCATGGTTGCAGGAAATTTGCCTTAAGGTGAATTTTACTTTGAGTCTCACTCATATTTGATTTAGATGATATTTAGGTGAGAATTTGAGTTTGGACTTCCAAAGTTGAGGCTAGAGTGAGTTAATACTTTGGGGGCTATTAGGAAGAAACAAATGTAGTTTGTATGTGAGGAGTACGTGAATTTGGAAGGGCAAAGACAGAACACTACGGTTTGAATATGTGTCTCCTTGCAAAGTTCACGTCTTAGAACTTAGCCCCTGGGGCAATGATATTAAGAAGTCCTCACTACCCTTGGAAGGTGGTAAAGGTGACTGGGTCATGAGGGCTCCACTCTTACATATAAGATTAATGTCCTTATAAAAGAGGCTTCAAAGAGCTGAATACCTTCTTCTATGTCTTCTTTTTCATTGGTTATATATTTAAGCTCAAACAGGAGCAATTTCTTAGCAAAACAGTTTTGACCATTTTCCACAATCTTGAGGAAAGTCTCTCCTTATGGTTCTGTTGCAGACCCTCCCTGATCATATTCCCTCAGTGACCTAATATAAAACAGTAACTATCGCAATATGCTTAATCCAATTCTCATATTTCTCTGTTTAAATTGTTAAGGATTGGCTTAGCTTTATTAATATATTAATATACATATTTCTTTCCACAATCTATTTTCTTGAAACAGGCAGACTTTGCTTTTTCCTAAAGAAGCAAAACAGACTACCACAACAGGTGTGAAAACAATATCTGAAGAATTTAATTATAAAAATTCTATGAAAGCCTCTGCTGAAACAAAAGCGATCTTTCACTGGATCAAACAAGAGCTTTCTCTCTCCACACTGAATCATGAACTTGCTGAGTGTTAAAACTGTCTCTGCAACCAAAGCTTCCCGAAGATGCTCTCCTTTCTCTAGAAATAAAACTACAGTTTTAACTAAGGCCAGATGCTTGCTGAGTGTGAGATCTGGAACAGCAAACATGGTGTTGTTATTGATGGCTACCGTTGATCCCAGCCATAACTGTTTGCATGGCTCCCTAAACCAAAAGATTCAATTACCTTATATAGAAATTTGTTCCATGTGGTAAGTTCTTTATCCCCCATGAGGAAAAAAAAATAATGGAAGATTCTGTATGTGTATTTTTTAACGCAGTCACAAGACAGTAGTGAACAGAAAGAGAAAAAGCAGGCAAGTTGTGTGGGATGTCCACTTTTTTTCTTTTCTGCCTCACGTTGGACGGATTAAGAGTTGTTTTGGCCACATATTATATACACAAACACTAATGGCACGTGATGAACAAATAAAAAGGCCCATGCACACTTTTTGAGCTATCCAATACCACAGATAAGCAAAACAGACTTCAAGTAATGTGCATGTGGCCCAGGGGCCACAGGTTGAACACCACTGGTAGGCCTTCCAGAACCCATAGATATGATGCTCAAAGCCTTTGAACTATAAGAAATAACAATGATTATGAAATCAAGGATTATGTAGGGCTGTGTCTTAATTATCCTCTTCGTATCCCTTGATCCAAGTAATGAAGATTAATAAAATGGTAAACAGTGTTACAGCCCCATGGGGCAAGTACTAAAGCTTGGAGGGGAGCAGATTGAAATGACCCTCCTACTTCCTACTTGCCCAGAGGTAGAAGCACAGGAACAGTGCAGATGGACACCCCAAACCAGTGCTGTTCAAAGTATGTACAATGGACAATACCTTTCTCCCAATGTAACCAATCAGTGAAACAAGTTCAGGAATAAAGCGGTAACCATTTAGTCTTTTATAGGAAACTGAAGGAGTGACCTTTGTCTGCTACATCTAAAAAAATATATGGACTGGCATTTTTTATGTCTATTTTTTTGCCTCATTTTTCAAGTGTTTCATTTTTTATTATAATTTGTAAGGGCAGTGATCTATAACAAGTTGAAAACACAAAGATCTGGTGTTTTTCTGCAGATAGGACTACTCTGCACTCTAATGGAGTCATGCATTCAAGCACTGGACATGGACATACACAAGCTTCAGAAAATTGTTATCTTCCACAAACCTTCAAGAGCAAAAGTTAAGAAATATTTATCCTTTCTTCTGATTTGCTCCTTTTTGCTCTGTGCATCTATCTTTATATTTTCTGAGACAATCACCCAATTTATCTTTTCCATTTAACTTTTCTTTTCTATCTCTTGACTTTGGCTTCCTTCACTTAAGTTGTGTACCATTATTGTTATGGTCATGTTTCCTGAATTCTTCTACCTACATTCCTGACAGCTGATGGATTCTATATTCCCCAGATTAAGTCCAAGATGTATTCTTTAATTGAAATTAGTAAAGCAGCTTATATTTCTTTGTGTGGAGATTTTATACTAGGACACACCCTAGTGAGAAAATCAACTAATAATACTAACACTTCTTGAGGCAGGTGATACTAAATTTCAGCAACTATAGCAGGAACAGGGCTAGGATGTCACAAAGTACAGAGC
Organism: Galagoides demidoff; assembly: GCA_963574575.1. Taxonomy (NCBI): domain Eukaryota; kingdom Metazoa; phylum Chordata; class Mammalia; order Primates; family Galagidae; genus Galagoides; species Galagoides demidoff. Next base: position 11,095 of record CAUYQV010146810.1, read on the forward strand.
ATGCCTGTCAGTATGTAAGGAATAATTAAGATGTGGCAATGGCAGACCTTTTAAGGTAGTTACTCAGTAATATGATTTGTGAGAGAACAATTTAGAACACAAATATAACTTATACACAAATATTATAACCTTCATCTATGAATACAACACAAAAAAATTATTATTGAGGGTAGTCCCTGTGGCTCAAAGGAGTAGGGCCCCATATACAGGAGGTGGTGGGTTCAAACCCAGCCCCAGTCAAAAACTGCAAAAAAAAAATTATTATTGAATAAGGAAAGATAAATAAAATAACTCCTATTTCTAGAAAAATGGTAAAAATAGAATAAAGTTCAAGTACAATCTGATTTAAAATGCTGATTCTGATTATTTTAAAGCCAGTAAGAATGTACAACTTTGATGAACTAAGTAGGGGTTAAAGCTGTAGTTATACACTGTAGCCCAGGGCTTTAACTTTAACCTACCACACAATAAGGGCAAGCAGCAAGCAAGGTCAAGGAAACTTGAAAATATGAACTTTGGTTAATGAATTCTACCTAAAGTAGTTCTCAAGATGACAATTGCAGTCAGGTGAATAAAATACCTACAAAACATGCACACGAGAAAAAGAGAAACAGAGACAGAGAAAGTAAAATTTGATATAAAAATTTCTTAAACAAGAGACAAATTTGTAAATTAAAAGGAAATTTAACTTCATTAAAATTAAGAATTTCTGTTTAAAAAAATAATAATGAAGCAAAAAGCTAAACTATAAATAGAAAGATGTCAACAGCAGATACAATAAGCAATAAATTTCAAAAATATTTAATGAATCTATAAACTTATAAGTATAATAATCTTATTTTTTGAGAAAAGAACATGCACTTCACAAAAGGGAAACACCAAAATGAAATCTTAATAATAAGTAGTGTAAAATAATTAAAATTATGACATAGAAGTTCGATACTCAGATTCTAAGAATTAAATGTCATGGAAAAGGTGTAAGGAACAAATGAAACACATTAACTGCTAGTTGATAGATTTATTCATATAATTATCTTGGCAAACAATTTTGTGTTGTTTAATGAACCTAAATATGTGGATATTATATGGCTCAACAATTCTATTCCTAGCTATTTGCCCAGGAGAAAAGTACTACAGCGTCCATGACAGTACCCTCCTTTGACAGGAAAATGGATAAATAAAATGTGTTAGGGAAGGAACTCATGGCACAGGAGGAGAAATAATTTTCAACACAAAGATTAGTACACAGGTAGTAAGTTTATTTTGCCTTAAAAATTAGAGTAGTTTAAAAAAGAAATTATATTTTACTTCTCAAAAATGAGAATTGCTTGACATAAAAGCAAAAAAAGGAGAAGCATCAACACTGAGAGTACAGGGTTCTGGTTTTATATGTGGATAAAAAGAACAAAAGTGATTGCTGCAAGCTGATAGCAAAAGCAGCTGTAAAATGGCTCTCTCTGTTTTTTCTTTTTTTCTCTCTCCTCTGTGATGTTGACCTTATCAAAGGTCCTTGGAATGTGGTTCTGTAAGGAACTGAAACACTGTTTAACACCCCTGCTGTCCCCTTAGGGTTCTTCAAAGATGTGAAAATGAACTTTTATACATAGCAAGTCAAGCCCCAGGTGGTTGATCAAACAAATGGGCAATTCCACTGTGAGTTTTCCTCTAACTTCCTGTTTGATAGTTTATTTTGCTCTACTAGAAAATTAATTAGCAAGTCCATCCTATCAAAATGTGGTATAGTTCATACAGTGACATATACAACAAAACAACTTAGATAAGTACCCTATTCGTTAATAACAATCAATAACACAATATTGAGTAAAAGAAATTTATCACAGTGTTAACAGAAAAAAACCTCAATAAAATAATTTAAGAGGTTTATTCACAGGCAGTATGTGTGTTGACAGGTTATAGGTGGGTTTGAAGATTCTTTTATTTGTAATTGGTTGAAGAAATGAAGCTTTGTTTAAAGGTTTAGAATGTTTTAACTGAAGATAAACATTTCTGCTAAGCAGAGACAAGACACTGGGCATTTACTGAAACTCAAGTGATCTGTTAAGTAAATTGATGCCCTTCAGGTGTGGTTTAAAGTTTGCCTTGCATAGCCTTAGGCCTATTAATTATACAGCATCCTGTTGTTGCAAAATTTATCTCCAAAAAGGGAGAAGTATGCATGAAGAGTCACGCCTGACTTTTCAGGTTATGGCTAGCTCCTCAGCTTCAGGGTTTTTACAGGGTCCCCTTGGCCAAAGAGGGTGCATTCAGTCAGCAGAGGGGCTTGAGATTTCATTTTAATTTTTAACAGCTTAATACAAAGAGTGAAGTTTCACTTCTATAAAGCATGAAAATTAACAGTGTATTGTTAGGGGTGCATTGATGCATTGTAGGACTAAGGGAACGCAAAAGAATGAGAAATACAGGATTTAGGAATTGTAGTATATAGGAACACATACATAATTTGAGAGAGGCAAACAGAGGCTTTAAATATATACAGAATACTTTTTTTAAAAGCTGAGCAGTGATTCTGAAAAGTCATTATTTTAAAATATACAAATATATGATTTAATTTTTTTGCACTTATGTTCTTATTCATAGCAATTTAAAACTATCAAGTATGTACATGTTTAAAGAAACTAAAATATATATAAAATAATTTATTTGTAATGTGAACATAACCTCAAGTATTGCATTGAAATAAAGTTCTTGCCTTATTTTTGCAAATAGCAACATAAAAATAACTTGTTAAAGTGTTAAAATCTCTGCATTGGAGTATAATGGAAATGTTTGAAGAACTTTAGAATTAAACTATTCACACTTGCAGGCAAACCTAAAAACTGGCTTTTTAGAAGTTACTAATATTTTATCTTGTTAATACTAAGTTGGTAATAATTCGACACTTACCCAAATTTCAGACAGCTTTTGTTAGTCACCTTTCCATGCATTTGAATACTCTGTTGAATGAGAAGAAGAAAGAAGCAGATGATATTAAATGGAGTAAATGAAATATTGATAAAGGAATAGAAGCTCATTTGGGCAAGAAAATAATTGAAAACATATTCTAGAAAATGAAATTTGCTAAACAATAATACTGAAATCTTCCATGGGAAATATTTTTTGTATATAATCATAATATTTCTAAACATTCTTAACTGGAATTTTGCTTTTGGAAATTTTTTGTTTGTTTCAGCTTTGACACTGTGAAAAGAGGATAATTTATTTGAATGCATTTTATTTTTCTCTATTTTATGACTAGACATATCTGTATGAGGTCCTTGGAAAGAATAGAATATCAATATGAGTATTTTGCATCTATGTAGATACAAAATATTCTTATATGATACCTATATGACCAAAATTATACTATATTGAATTCTAAAGGAATAATATAATTTTAATATTTATAAACTTTATCTTTTAAGATTTGAAAAAGTTCTCAAGATGAATTTTCTTTGTCTTTTGAGGTAAATTATAAAAATTAAGATAATTGTAGATGTATCATTTTGGAAGATGTCACAATTTTAATTCCAAGCATCTAAAACCCAAAGAAGTTAACTGGTTTTACTAACACTGTGGCTGGGTTTAGATTTAAGTACCCTGCTGTCTAGTTCATAGCAATTTGGTTGGTATCACATTCCCTCCCTGTTTAACCTTGAATTTTTCAATCATATGATTCTTTATATCTTAAAATGCCCATATTGCTATGATCAGCAGCAACAGTAAGGTTGTAATAAAAGTTTTTCCATATATTTGGAACAGGAGTTTCATAGTTTACATAAATAAATGGATCTATATTGTAAAGTTAAGTCCAGGATAAATCATCACTTATATTAAAAATAAAATAAATAAAATTGAATAATACAAAATACTTTGGGTGAGATTTTGTGCCTGAAAAACAGTGACATAGAAAATAAGTATTACTTATTAACTCAAAATTTCAAGAGCAGGGAGGTGCCTGTGGCTCAAAGGAGTAGGGCATTGCCACCTTATACCAGAGGTTGTAGGTTCAAGCCCAGCCCTGGTTAAAAACTACAAAAAATAAAAATAAAAATAAAAATAATTTTAAGAGCTCCGTATTAGATAAACATAAAATTGTCTTGTGAGATTGTATATAAATTTAATGTATAAAAACATGTACATAGTTATATATTTTTCTGTATATATCCTATATAATCTATAAACTATATATAGATTTATAGTATCTCCTAGTTACTATAAATCAAGCCAATAATTATGAAAAAATACTTTGTGTAGTCAAAGTCAGTGATTTATTTATTCTGATATCATACAGATTAATTTACATTTATATGTAATTTTAAATAGCAAAATAATGCCATAATAAAACAACCAAGTATTTTATTTTTTCAGTTATTTATCATAAACCTCAAATAGTTGGTCAATATGGCTAAATAATAGGGTGGGAGTGTAAACTATGTCCCTAATGAAAGGAGTATGGAGAAATCTCAAAGAACTAGCAGGGGTCCTCAAACTTTTTAAACAAGGGGCCAGTTCACTGGCCCTCAGACCATTAGAGGGTCAGACTGGGGGCCTGGGACAAGTTGGCTGCTAAGCAGGACAGGCAGTGGTGGCAAAAACACCCGGCAACCCGATAAATGTCCTCAGCAGGCTCCATGTGGCCATGGGCCGTAGTTTGAGGACCCCTGGAAAAGTATACCTTCCATTTGATCCCACAATACCATTACAAGGTATCTATCTAAAAGTAAACAAATCATTTTACCACAAGGCCTTTTGCACTAGAATGTTCATTGCAGCTCAATTCATAATTGCAAATGTGTGGAATTTACCCAAGTACCTGTAAACCCATAAATGGATAAATAAACCATGTTGTGTGTACGTCATGAAATACTATTTAGCTATAAAAAATCATAGAGACTTCATATCTTTTGTATTAATCTGGATGGAGTTGAAGCACATTCTTCTTAGTAAAGTATCACAAGAATGGAAAGCAAGTATCCAAAGTACTCAATACTAATGTGAAACCAGGGGATGGACAACTACATGCCCACAGGAGAGAAAACACAATAAATTCAAGTGGAGAAGAAGGGGAGAGAGGAGGAGGGAGGCGGATTGGTAAACTCTCACCTAATGGGCACAATGTAAGGGTATACGGCACACTTCCTGGGTGAGGGCTCAATTTTAAGTTGGTCTTTACCTAACAAATTCAAACAATATAACCTAACCATTTGTACCCTCATATTAATCTGAAATTGAAAAGAAGAAGAAAATAGTAAAAAGAGCTAAAAATTAAATAAATATTATTTAAACCAATAATAACATAAATTTTACCTATCAAAACAAATTATAGGTAATGATTACAAGTCATTTCATTCTTAAATAAGAATTACTGTATATTTTTAGAGATGGAAGATATCTTACCATAGTTGAGTTGTTTTAGAAGGATATTGAAAATATTTCCTTAGGAAAACCAAATGCCCCCTGTGTATATTAGCCACATTCTATCATTAGTGGATTGAAATAAATCTGGTGGAGTTCTTACTAATGTCACATATTAACACATCCAAAGAGAAAACAAGTCACCTGAACTAGATATAAATATGGAAGAGGGTGTAGGGTAAGGAAGCTGAAGCGTAATGGCAATTCCTATTCAAGAACCACCAGGAGAATAACCAGTGGTTCCCTTTGCAGAGGATTATAGTTAAATGTCTTTGAGAATTCTGATCCTTTCAGGAAGATCATTCTAAAGAGACCTGGGTCTTGTCAAACTGCTTGGACTTGAAACCTGTCCTTTGCCAACTAAGACTCTGGACAATTTGTTTTGTTTCCTTGCCCCAATTTTCTGATGCTATTAGTAATTATCTCATAAGGTGACTATGATAAGGAAATGAAGTAATACAAATAAAGCAGTGATAAAAATGCCTGCATCCATTAGGAATTTAATGTTTTGCCATGTTCATTTACTATTACTACTATTATTATTATAACCACTATTATTTTTGAGATGGATATGTCATGATCAGAGTAGCAGCATAATGTGGTTCTTATTCTGGGCCTAAGCTTCCTGATTTCAAATCTTAATTCTACTCTTGACTGCAATCATGGACAAAAACTTAACCTTCTTTGCTGAATTTTTTAATCTCCAAAGCAGAAACAATAACAGCACAATGTCACAGGATTCTTACGAAGCTTAAATAAACCAATAGTTGTAAAGCACTGAGAATGGTAATTATTTTCCCAGGGCTATTAAATGATTTTAAAATGAGGTCATCCCATATTCAATTTATTCAAATCATCTTATTTTGATTCCATGATTGCAAAATGGCCTTTTGTGATATGTTTTCACCGATCACTTTTGTTTGCCCATAAGAAAAGCATGTACTCTCCTCCCAGACTGAAAATGCTGTCCACAGTTTTGGAGTGGGTGTGACACATACCACCTCTGAGGAGAACCCCGAGAGCCACTGCTCATTTCTGTCTGCTCCCTTCCTAGACATGCCCTAGAAATTGGCAGCTTTTTCAGCTTGGATTCTGCAGTAAGAAGACATGAAGAATAGAGTCCCAACCTAGACACAGCAACTGATTCCTAACAAGAGAAAGAAACTATTGTTTTCTAGGCTGCTGAGCCCCAGGAGATTTGTGTTAGTGTAGGCTCATTTAGCAGAAGCTGACAATTACAGCTACATACAGATTTCTCTCGTACATGTGGTATGCACACACAACTAACTCACGTAAAGTTTTCTGCATCTCCAGAGTCCAAAACAACAGTCCAGGTAGTAATTCTTATAAGAGGAATATGCAAAAAATGTAATCAAACCTAGAAAAAGGAATGTGCATAATAATTTTAAAAGAGACAGCAGCTTTTACTTTTTAAAATCACGTGACTATTTTGACATAAACACTATGATCTAAAAATTACAAAATAATGCTTAATATTGAGAAATTATATTTCAAATTGCCTTAGATGCTGAAAATAAATTATCAAGAAGTCCAAAAGGAACTGTTGGCAAATGAAGATTCATGGAAAGCAATCTCCTACACGCCTTGTAACAGGGCTTGGTGTAAATGCAATGGTAATCATTATAGGTTAAGAATGGCGCTTGTCCTATTCTCCTGCTGAAAGAAGTGGCCATGGTACCCAGCTGGCTCATGTTCCAGGCAACTTAGAATTCATTCCCAAGGTCATTGTTGGACAAATGTTTACATTGCTCCACAGGAACCTGAAATGATCACTAGGGACAAATTTCAAAAAAAGCAATTTCCATTGTATCTTGAAGGAAATGGAGAATCAATAAAGCATTTTAAGCAGATGAGCATTATAATCTGGTTTGCATTTTAGGGAGTTCACCTACTGGAAAGTACAGAATGATCTGAGTCAGGGAGAAACTGTAATGAGATTAATTAGAAACCCCTATCAAGAAAAAAATATATGGCTGGGCATAGTGGCTCAATTGCTATAATCCTAGGACAGTGGGAGGCCAAGACAGAAGGATCACTTGAGCTCAGAAGTTCAAGACCACCCTCCCCAAGAATGAAACCTTGGTCTCTACTAAAAACAGAAAAACTAGCCAGGCACAGTGCCATGCACCTGTAGTCCTAGCTACTTGGGAGGCTGAGACCCTTGTATCTCTTGAGCCTGGGAATTTGAGGTTGCAGTGAGTTACCATGATGTCAGTATACTATAGCCATTATTTTTTTGAGATGCTGTCTCAAAAAAGAAAGAAAGAAAAAGAAAAAAGAAAGAAAAAATTAGGAAGCCAATTTCACAGCTAAAAAAGAATACTGATATCTGAAATAAGATAGTAATTTATTCAGAAGAAACACAAAATCACAGTATGCCTCAATCTACATACTTCCTTCTTAAGAATCTCCTTGCTCAGAAACAGTTTTAACCCCTTCTTAGTTCTTGTAAATTCTTGGCCTCTCTGTAACTGCAGTTTGAAAGCATCTTCAGGAGAATGGCTATACTCATCCTTACCTGTGTCCTCCAGAGCATCTGACATAGATCATTTAAATGGGAGTTATTTATTATCCTTATTAATTAAAGGTATTTAAAACATAATGAGTAGAGCATATTTGTAGATGTTGAGCCTGGGGCCACGTCAAAGGCTTATGAATTTGGTGCACTATACAAACGTACCCCACAGGGGATTAGGAGGAGCAGGGAGCTGAAATCCAGCCTGAGTGCCCAGTCATGCAACCAAGGGAAAAAGAAGAGACTTTTTATAAATCACATGGAAACAATTAATGACTGGAATGCAGCTCTGAGTTAGGTCAGAAAAAAATTAAAAAGGATTTGAACAAATAGAACTAAATGAATATAATTATTTCCCCCCCAAATCAAAATAATAAAGGAGTGGGAGTTAGGGAAAATGTGAGGAGCTGGACAATTTTCAGGATTTTTCTCCTAGAAACAGTCAAATCATATTTGTAATAATTCTGTTTATACTGTGCTTTTTGTAAAAATAAATGGCATCATCACTACAATTTACTGAAAATTAGCTAATCTCATTTTTAAGCACATTGCTTGAATTATCTCATTTAATCATTACTACTTCACTCTGACGTAGGTGCTTTGAACAGCATTATGTTATAGATGAAAAATCTGAACTTTAGGATGATTAAATAAATTTCCCAGGATCACATAAGAAGTTAATGGCATAGCTAGGATTCAAAATAATTTCCGTTGGAGTTCCAAAGTGAAATTTAACTGGAATGCCATTTGTTTTCAGAATGAGTAGAACAAATATTTGGCAATTACTACCTACTCCTGAAGTACAATTATTGTCAGGTTTCTAAAAGAATATGAATGCTAACTTAATTATGCAAGATAGTCTGTTGATATCACAAAAATTCTGAACATGTTTTCTTTTACACATTTCAGAAAAGAACAAAACTATCAATTTATAAAAGTAGAAAATTATTATATAGGGTATCCTAAGAGTTGTCCGTAAAGTTGCTATACATAGGAAAAATAGGAAATTGTAGCTAAATGTACCTTTATTTACAAAATATTCAGTATAAAATTTTACAAAGAGGTGGCCAACATGCACAGAATGTTTTATAAATATGTTGTAAAATTTCATAGTGAATGTTTTATGATTAAAAGTGCATTTAGGGCGGTGCCTGTGGCTCAGAGGAGTAAGGCGCTGGCCCCATATGCCAAAGGTGGCGAGTTCAAACCTGGTCCCAGCCAAAAACTGAAAGAATAAAAAGGTGCATTTAGCAACAATTTCTCATTTACCTTATGGAGGGCACCTCTGAGACATCCTCTGGGACATCCTTAAATTTCTAGGCATGAGTTCTGATCCATACAATATTCTATTAGTTCCTCATAAAAGATTTTAGGGGACAGAAATATACCTATGGATTTTTAAAACATTAATAGGTTTAGAGTCAACTTAAGAGCACTTTAGAGAAGCAATAGAATGAATTTATATACCAAATTTATCTCGGATGGTAAGAAAGGAGGGAAACAATAAATGAAAAGAGTATACTGGGAAATATTTCTAAAATAGCTTCTATTTTCTAAGCCCATTTATTTATTTATTGGCTGGGGCTGGGTTTGAACCCACCACTTCCGGCATATGGGGCTGGCGCCCTACTCCTTTGAGCCACAGGTGCCGCCCTCTAAACCCATTTATAGTGTAGCATGACCCATGTTTGCTCAATGCTCAAATTGGCTTCAGAAATACAATTTATATTTAGAGCCAATAAATTAAACCTTCATTAAGTTTGCAAAACTAAATTTCGCAAATAAGCTTATTTTTGCCTTCTTCCTTGTATTTAATTACAAAAATGTATTGAAAAGGAAAGTGATATTTTATCCTAGATATTTAAAAGAATTGTTATTTGTGAGTGGAAAGATTATAATTAAAAATGTGTTACTTTTACACACATACACACATGATAATTATCAGAAAATAATTAGGCATCTGTGAGTTGATTGAATGTCAGAGACTTCTAATGTATCCTCTTCATTTGATTAAGGAAAATAAATTTAGTAAAAATTATGTGAGTGTTGCAATCAAACAGACCTGGCATCTGTTACAGATCTTTTTCTCTCATTGCCTGTGGGGTATTTTGTCTGGTAATACCTTAAGTTTCTTAAGATGTCTAAAATTGTTGTTTTCATGTTAAATGAGTGTAATAGTCCCTTCAGAGTAATTGTGAAGATTGGTGTGAAATACTGGAAACATAACCCCTGGACTATAGTGAACTCTCAGAATATTACACCTTTCCCAAATATTATTTTAAAGAATCATGAATATTATTTTCCTTCCTATTCTGTTCTGTCTCCTTGATTTTTAACATTGTTTCACCATACACAAAAAAGTTGTGTACTTAAAAAAATAGCATTCAAAAGAAAAGTCATGATACCCACCCATTATAGAGTATTGTCTTGTATTGGTTGGTCACTGTGGTAAGAATATATATTTATTTTTTTGCTATTTATTCTTCATAGCAATGGAATGATATAGGTGCTATTGTTCTCATTTTTAGATGAGAAATGTGGCTCAAAGGATCTACTTTTCTTGGCTCAAACTGTTATTTAATGGAATATTCATAATTGGAGTTCCATTATTGCTGAGTCAAACTCTTAGCATACATACCTTACAATCTGATCTGATTATAATTGTAGTTTCAAATACACCTTGACACAGGGAAATTCTACCACCATATGGACTCAGCATTGTAGCTATAAATAGCAAAAAAGAAAGCATTTAAAAAGGTAGAATAAAAATAATAAAAGGGGGGAAGTAAAGAAGAAAAGGCAGACTATGGAGAAAACCAAGAAATAGAAAAGAATTCAAATGTAATTACTGTCTATCTGACTGTTATATTTATTTAAAGTTGGTGAATTCTTGGAATGAAGTTTTATACAACCCCCAATACCATAACTATCAATATCTGAAATTCTGAGGAAAATAAGAATTTTGTTGAGGCTTTGTGGATATAGCAGATTCAGAGATATGAGTGACATTGATTTGTATTTTGTCATGTATGAAGATATTCCTTGTTACTCCCAAAAAAGCAATCTCTGATGAGAAATTATTACTGCCATTGACCTGAACTGATAGCCAAACCATTATCAGTGGCCTAAAAGTCTGTAAAAAATGTGCGAATGAAGCCAGAGACTCCAGTGATAAGAGGACTGATCAATCATTCTGGTCCTTGAGCCACATTCTGTACTGGGGACATTCCGGTTAGAGGATAAAAAGCAGCCACCTTCTCCCACGCTCTATCCCACGCCGTGGCGGCAATGCTGAATGCAGAAAGCCTGAACTGCCCCTGCTGCTCGCTCAGCGGATGGAGCTGCAGGAGCCCCTCGTGCTGTCAGATGGCCTGGGAATGGGCTTACCTCCTCCACCTCCTCCAGCACTGTGGCATTGCTATGGTTTGAATATCTGACTCTAAATCTCACTGTGTCATTTGATCCCTAATGTTGGAGGTGGGGCCTATTAGAAAGGCATTTGGGCCCTGGCAACAGATCCCTCATGAATGGCCCAGTGCCATCCTCAGGAGGACAAGGGAGTGCTCACTCTATTAGTTCCAGGAAAGCAGGTTAAACACAACTTGGTAACTGCCTCCCTCTGTCCCGTGTTTCTGTTCTCCTCATGTGTGCACTTTCTGATGCCCTTTCCCCTTCTGAAGCCCTCGCAGAAGCAGCTGCTAACTGATTCTATGCTTATTGAACAGCTTGAAGGACTTTGAGCCTCTTTCCTCATAAATTACCCAGCCTCTGTTTTGCAGCCACAGAAAAGGACTAAGATGGGCAACTAGTAAGGGTCTAAGGCCTCCCTCCTGCAAGTGAGGTCTGCGGGAGAGCCCAGGTTTGGCTGTATTCTGTAACACAAAAGCCTTAGGAACCATGCTAAGTTTGGGGAGGGCTGCTTCCATAACCCAAAGCATAGAGGCTACTGAGTACAGAGGAACATGGGCTCAGGAAACATGAAAACTTTTGTTTTCAACAAATACCAACATGTGAACATCAACTGCTGTTTTAGTGGCATATCACTCAAGGCCAAAGAGGTAAATTTCTTGTCAGAAGCCCATAGGCAACTGTGGCATTATAGGTGGTCCAGAGGAAGCTCAAGAGGACACAAGGGGAAGCTGCTAAAACACCTCCAGCATGACAGTCTCTGGAAAGGACCCTCCAGGAGCGCTAAGAAGAGCCGTTGTAGTATTGCAGTTTGAACAGATTGTAGAGCTTTTGTTGAAATAGGTCCCATTCTAGGTGGGTCAGTTCACAAGGAACAGCATAAATTATTCCAAGTAAAATGTATAAGGAATATGTTGCCACCATAGCCCAAAAGGTTTAAAAGTTTGAGGACTTTTTTTTTTTTTAACATAATGTGTGCTAAAAAGGTTAATAGCTGTTTCTTGATAATGTGAGGGATGAAACACCTCTTTGACTGTCAAATAATGGAAGGTAAATGAAGTGGAGACTTTGCACTATGCATAGGGCAATGGCCGTACCTTTTCTCATGAGTTTCTATATGCGTATCAGTAAGTCCTGAAAAAGTGTGTCAAATGAACAGACTTGGAAGAGAATATTATCAATATAGTGCCAAACCATGTTCTTAGAGAAAGTGGGATGCAGTTAAGATCTTGCCTACAGTGTTTGTTCCTGATACCAAAGCTGTGGCAGTCCCCCATTATTGGACAGATGAAGGCATATTTTATACCTTTTAGAAGTCAAACTGTGAATGAGAGCATGTTGAAACAGACGCTCAATAGAACATATTATATAAATCAATAATAGCAAAATATTGATTGGTTGCTGATTGGATGGAATCAGTAATTTCATGAATATTAAATAGGGGGGCCTTAAAAGTTAGGATGATGGCATCTACATTACAATAATCTATGATGAAGGATCATTTGTTCCAACCTCAAAAACAGGCCAAGTTGGGTTGTTAAATGGAGAAGCAGTGGGGATAATCACTCTTTCATGAAATAAGTTTTGTATAATGGATTTTAATGAATTTTAGTTTAATTGGGCTCTATCATCTATTTTAATGGGTTGATGCACATCCAAGGGTCCCATCTGACTAGATCAAAAGGAATGGCCAGTCTGAGTTTCATCTTAATCTGTCATTCACTGGATTAGCGTTCATGACCACTCTGGGGTATTGCAGGACAACGGGTACACTGACAATAGTGGATTTAGGCAAAGACAAGTTCTGTGATTACGATGAGGCAGAACTATCTATATTTTATTTGAACCTTGGTCAAATCCTTTGCATACTGAATACCACAAAACATGGTTGAAATAAATAAAGAAAAGCTTAAATAAATGGAAAGGCATTCTGACGTCATAGATTATGACTCTTATTATTTTAAGATACCAATAATCACCCAATTGTTCCACCAATTCACCCCATCTCTCCACTTCCCTATTTGCTTACTATAAAGGTATGGGACTCCAACAGTGTGGTACTGGCACAAGGACAGATATTGAGATCGATGGAATAGAGTTCAGAGTCCAGAATTCAGTGCTTACATTTGTAGTTCATTGATTTTCAACAAGCATCCTTTCAAGATTCTCTCTTTGTTTTTGAGCCTCAACATTTAGATTAAGACATGGCTGGATATAGATCAACATACATTTATCCCACTTGGAGTCAACTGAGATTCTTGGATGTATACATCAATATTGTTAATTAACGTTGGGAATTTTTTAGCTATTTTGGTTTGAATGTTTTTCTGTTTCTTCCCTCTCCTTTCCCTCTGGTATTCTTATTAGGGGTATGTTGATGCAGTTAATGACATCTCACATCTCTGAGGCTCTGTTTATTTATCTTCATTCTTTTATTTCTCTGCTCTTCAGATTGTGTAATCTCTATTGATCTGTCTTTAAGGTGACTGATTCTTTCTTCTGCCAGCTCAAATCTACTTTAAAACTCCTTGAGTAAATTTTTAATTTTAGTTATTTTACTTTTGCATTCCAGAATTTCCATGTGGTTCTTTTTTATAATATGTATATCTTTAATGACACACTAAATGTGATGCGCTGCTGTCATCTGAATTTCCTTCACTTTCCTATTCTTGGTTTCCTTTAGACTATGAACATATTTCTAATAGGTGCTTTGAAATATTCATCTGCCAATATTAATATCTAGACTCTCCAAAGGCAGTTTCTATTTTATGCTCATTTGTGGTTTATGCTTTCCTGTTTCTTTTCATGTCCCATAACATTTTGTGGAAATCAGAAACTTTTAATTAGTGTGATGCAACAATTTGTGTACAGGCAGTCCCCAGCTTACAAACAACTTTATACAACTTGCACTTACTTACAGTAAGTCCTTGATTTACAAAAATCTGACTACTGTACCATTTCCACTTTTGAACAGAGGCTATTATGGGTAATAGATAAATGTACCTATTCACATTTACAAATTCAACTTAAGAACAAACCTACAGAAACATTTAGTTCGTGACCCCAGGGGGAGCCTACACTAATATCTCCCAGCTCTGATCTTGTTATCATCGTCGTTTGCTTTTTAACTTGCCTAGAGTGAACTGGCTGGACTAGTCAGTAAATCTATTTTCTCCATAGTGTGCAGCCTGTGATGTCACTCACCCGAGGACACAACTTTGGTCTTTCTGAACTGCAGAAAACCACGATTGGTCATATTTCTCTGACTTTTTTTCTAATCATTTTTCTCTATTAGTTTCACTCATTAGCTGTTGGCCTTTGTTGTTGTTGTTTCGCTTTTTTAAAACTTTGGGTTAATATGAGGTTACAAACAATTAGGTTACACTGTTTGCGTTTGTCAGGTAAAGTCCCTGTTGTAGTTGTGCACCTCACTCAGGAGGTGCGCCATATACCCCTACATTGGGCCAGGTAAGTGAGAGCACATCAATCCCCCCTCCTCTCCTCCCATCCTCCCTACTTCCCACTTCCCCCAGCTTGAATTGAGGTTTTCTCTTGAGTGGGTGTATACCTGTTGGTCTACTGACTTCTTATTAGTGAATACACTGGACACTTGCTTTTCCATTCTTGTGATACTTTACTCAGGAGAATGTTTTCCAATTCCATCCAGGTTAATACAAAAGATATAAAGCCTCCATCTTTTTATGACTGAATAGTATTCCATGCTATACATATATGCTCCAGAATGGGAAAAAATATTTGCATGTTATGAATGTAATAAAGCATTAATGACTAGAATCTACAGAGAACTCAAACTAATCAACAAAAAAAGAGCAAACAATCCCATCTATCACTGGGCAAGAGACATGAACAGAACCTTCTCCAGAGATGACAAATGAATGGCCAACAAACACATTAAAAAATGCTCAATTTCCCTAATCATCAGAGAAATGCAAATCAAAGCCAACTGGAGATATCAACTAACCCCAGTGAGAATAGCCCAATCACAAAGTTCCAAAGCTACAAATGCTACTGCAGATGTAGAGAGAAGTGTCCCCCATAAAAAGTAATATAACCTCTTTGGAAAAAAGTACGGAATCCTCATAGAACTCAAAATAGAGCTTCCATTTGATCCCACAATCCCATTACTAGGAGAAGAAGAAAAAAATTTATTATAGGGCGTCTGCACTAGATTGTTTATCACAACTCAATTTACAATTGCAAAGACATAAAATCAACCCAAGTGCCCATCAACCCATGAATGGATTTGTAATATGTGGTGTATGTATGCCTTTGTTATTTTTGACAGCTCCTTGAAACATGTATTGTTCTACAGTCTGAACCGACTGAAGCCAGGCACCTTAGCAAGGGCAAACTGCTCTCACTCTCACCCTTCCCAGATCTGCACTGTGGGGCAGAATTAAGGGCTAGGGCTGATGGAAATTGTTCTTCACTGGCTTCCCACCTGGATGTTTCCTATGGAGGAGGAAGGGGAGGACTGGGAGGGTGGGACTTGGTGCCACTGTCTGGTTACAACTACTCAGTAAGGATTTACTGCAGCCCAGCATCAAGGACAAGATCTTTCAATATTCTCTGGCTGCCCAATCAGCCCAGAGAGATATACCCTGGGAAGCTGGAGGAGCAAGAAGATGTCTCTTTGTTGAGGCCACTGTAAGAACTTTTCTGCAATACACAGCATTATGCCTGAAAGGTGGGCTGGTCCTCCGTATGTTACAGGAGGTAGAGGTGGGGAAACAGACGCCACCATGTGTATGTCACTATACACTCAGTTTAGGAAATCTATAAAATGTATCATTTGGAAAATGGGATCTGATGGGCTGCAGAAGTTACTCTGAGTACATCTTCCACCCAAACAGCTGTGGGAAATGGTAAGCAGTTGAAACACCTCTTCCTCTATGACAGCCTGTGCAGGTATAGGTGTAGTCCCTACCTCCAGTGCCATAGCCTCTGACTGTTTTACTGAGTTTTCATAGATTGCATCAAATAACTTCTATTGTACGCTCTTTGGCCCATCTCCAAAAACTTTGAGTATTTGCCCTTCTAATTTTGAATGGCATAGTATATATTACTTTAGAAAACAGATTTCCTAAATTCCTCATATCATCCTGCTGAAACCCCTTGTCTTTTTTTTTTTTAATTGTTTTTCTGATGCCTGAGAAACCTAGAAGATTGTTATGGTATGTTAACTATTCTTAATTATTTATGCCATTTGACAAAATGTTACCAGTGTATATGATTAGATTACCAGAGTCCTGAATTCATTAAAAATCTGTTGCTAGAGAATTTATAACTTTGGCATCTGTCTCAAGAAGTATTCTATTTTGTCTTGATTATGTTAAAACACCATATGTTCAGTAGTAATAACAATGATGAAAATGTTTGTTATAGGAATATTGTGTTGACATTTCTATCTCTCTTGCTAAAAAACTTAACCAATGGTACATATTCAGTTAAATACGAATTATTAAAGCAAGAGGATCAATAACATGGATGGATTGTGCCATCATTTTGTATTTTCAAATCTTATTAGTGGTGGATTTTTGCCAACATTTTTTATTTTTAAAGCTTATTAATAGTATATATTTAATAGCTATGAATACTCTATGCTTAATAGCTTCAGTTTTCTATGCAGTAAAATTTAGGAGAGAAGCTAATATGGAAGTTTAGTAAATGCTTCTGTTTCCAGGATACTTCAGAGGAAAAAATATTTAGAAATATTAGAGATATATATCTACATGGCTATATACTTATATACGGGTACACAAATGTGTATATATGTATGTGTATGTATGTACGTGTGTACTCTCTCTCTATATATATACATTCATGTGTGCAAATATTTTTAGATACATCACTGAGTTTGCAAAGTGAAAGAAGAAAATCCCTAGGGCCTAAAGATGAAGAAGGGCCTAGAAAAGAGGAAAATAACAGCAAGAAATAATACTTTCATTGATTCTCTGGCAGATGTTTATGGACCCATTGTATCAGTTTCCAAAGCAAGATGTGTATAGACTAGGGTGACCAGATTTTAACATTTGTAAAGTGGGACAACATGAGGGGGGGGGTGGGGCAGGGCAGGGGACAGGGCAGGGAAGGGCCTGATAACAATGCAAACTTTGATAAGCAGTTCTCCATAATCACTTCTCAACAATTATTTGTAATTATTGCAGTTTAACGTTATAAAATTAACAAAAATAATATAAAACTCATATTCTGGCGAAATAGCCCCATGGCAGCCAAAAACCATATATTCCCTTCCTGTTCTCCTCCCCATTCATGCATTCTTTCCAAAAATTGGGACCTTTTTAAAATGCTGCAGGACACAGGACAAATTGTTGAAAATCAGGACTGTCCCGCCAAAAGCGGTACGTCTGGTCACCCTAGTACTATAGACTATATCCACCCCAATATTGCATAAGGCAATCCACTGGGAAGTTACAAAATGCTCTAAATAATTTATTTGTGTTTATTTTAAATATAACTTTTTGTATGTTAGTTTATAGATTTCAATACACAAGTGCAGTAGTACATGATTATAATTCAGAAATAAATTTTGCATAGTTTGGGGGGTACTTCTTAGATACTTTGTATAGGTAAGAATGCAATATCTAAAATGTTTAGAGGTCATTGATGTAGGGACTTTGGTTGTAAGGAAAAGAGGAAACACCTCAGAATTGTTCTGAGACACTTAAAGAGCTATACAATGAAGAAAATAAATATCAGAATACAATCTATCCACTAACATAAAGAAATAATAACAAAATTCATCTATATTAGATAACAAATGATAGGAAAGGCAGAACAAATATATTGAATAGGTAGTCAAACAGGAAAGAATAAACAGATAGTGTAAAATTAAATGTCTGAAATGAATTTGATTATATCAGTGAAGCAAGAATTGTAAACAGATGAAATTTGCCATTTAAAGATTGTCTGGAAGAATAAAATGGGTCATATGTCTTTCATAATATGTCTATCAACAGCAGAAATTATGTCAAAAAAGCCAGTTACAGATGAATACATAAAGTATACTTTATATATATCATATATCATTTCAAAACCAGATAAAATCAAACAATACATAGCATATATCTACACCAATACTTTATGAGGTCATTGAAAAATCTTTTTGAGACCTATTACTTTAATCTGTCTTGTCCCTACTCTACTGTCTATTTTACTTTACTATATAAAATATTTCTATACTGAATATATACATTTTTGTTCACAAGTATTACTTCTGCATTACAAAAGGTATCTAGAGAGAATAAAAGTCTGTGTGTGTGTGTTTATTTTTATTTACACATGATTGGCAAGCTTTGGGGTCCTATTCTGGGGTTATAAAATACCAAAATCAGATCTCTGAAGATAGTATTTCTTGAATGTCTGTATGTAGTGTTGCAAACAAGTCTGAGAAAAATCTTCACTTGATCTCCTTGACTACCCATCTTTTCACTGAAAGTGCTTCCAACTCTACCTTTAATATTGAAATTTGAAAATTTATGTCTAGTAGGTTTTTTTCCTTAAGGTACCATTAGGTAAAATATACTTTGTGAGTTCTTTCCATGAAATGTTTATTGTCATGTTTAAGGAAAACTTTCTTGCATGGTTCTTTTTTTATTATTTTTGTTTATCTCCTCTATTCTATTTTTCTGGTATTTCTTCAATAATATTGACAGGAATTCCTAATTTGTTCTCTGTGCCTTTCAGAAATTCTTCATCACTTTTCTCTGAATTCTGGAATATTTTTCTGGTCTGTCTGCGTATAACAATCCATTTTATGAAATATCCACTTGACAAGTACTTCGTCTGTTGGCTGTTCATTTAACTCCTATATTTTTTCTGTTTTTGTTTTCACAGATGACTGCCCACACTTTGATCTTTTGATTCATAAATGTAAGTTCTTTTATTTCATGAAATAAATAACATATTTTCTAAAATATTTTTTCTGTCCATTTCTGAAATATTAGTTCTGTATATTTCTTCAGTTAATCTTTTTCAAGGATAAAATAATCTGATCCTTCCTTTTTAAAAATTCTATATTTTTAAAGTGTCTAGCAACCGGACTTGTCTGTTTTTCTGTTTTCTCATTCTTACAGGATAGCAGCTATTTTCTAAATTTTGCTTTATGATCAGAAGGTCTACTAAAAAGTGGAATTTCTGACCACATTTTTTCAGATACCTTAGAAAGGAAGAGTGAAATATTTTAGAGAATTTGCACTATCAGTTCAAATAGCTCATAGCCAGGAAGGAAGAAGATGGTGGGGGAGCCAAAGCCTTCAGTAACCCAGCAGGGAAGTTTCACTCTCCTAATCCCCAACATAATGTGAAATCAGAAATCTTAGTGCACTTTTGTGTACAATGGCACCTCCCATTAATCCTCACCTGTGATAGTTTTCCTTTCCTACAGACACCGCAGCAGTCAGGTGAGGTAACCACACACCTGTATATAACATGCACTCTTGTAACTGAAAGGAGATAAGCCTCTAGTTTTATTTTATTGCTTCCCATCATCCCTGATTCATATTCCGATTTCTCTCCACACAGCTTTGCTTTTAATGTGTCCCATCCATCTCCTTAGCTTTGTACTGTTTTTGGTAACACATTAGTGCTATTTTGTATGCATTTGCTTTTATTTTGCATAAATTACATCGGACCATAGTTTTCACTCTGCTTCTTTCTTTTGAGAGGCCAAGTAAATTTCCCAGGGTCACGTAGCCTGCATGTTTCTACCTGAGACCCAAATCACAATGCATTTCATCCAGAAAGCCCTCACTATGTCATGCAATACATCACACCATTTCCATTGAATTACAGTATAAAAAAACTCATGGTTATTTCATAGTATTTTTCATGTATTTAATTCCTTGTGGATATCGAGGGGGAAATTTTAACTTTTTGAGATTTTAGCAAAGAATACCTTGCCATTTTTTCACATTCCATTTGCCTCAAATATATATTCATGATAAGTCAATGTAGTTTTAAAGTAACGGCAATATCTACAGGTTACATTTCACTTTAGTTTCTATTAAAGGCAGTTAACATAAGCTTGTAAAATGTGGAATTACATCTCGTGGAAGGAGAAGTAGACAAAACACGTCTGAATGGTGAAGTACATCGTAACCCTCAGTGTGTTACTTCACTTTCAGGAAACAGCAGGCTGCTGGGTTGTTTATAATTTGCAACAACAACTCTTTTATGCTATTTTTCCTTTTTGAAAAAAATCTTTCCATATGATAACATTTTTTAAAATACATAAATACAAAGTTAAGCATGAAATATTTCATGGGCTATGTGACCTTTAAACCTTGGTGACGAAAGAACCCATTTTCTGAAGGAATAAGAAGAAAAAGCTTGTAGTCAAGACAAAGAAAACGTCAACAGCAACTTCTGCTAATCTTGTACACAGCAGATGTGCGGAGGGCTCTGGGAGCCTCCTGATTCCTGTTTCTCCTCACAGCAATGTTTTCCCAGGGGCCAGGCTGGTTGTTTCAATCTGAAGGTGCAGGTGATGAGTACTTGCTGCGGGCAATGCAGCTCTTTCCTGCTGCTGAAATCAAAGGCCTTGGAGCTAAGGGGCTCTGTGGCTGTGGCGGTGATGTTAAGGTGCACCTGGCATAAAATGAGCATCTTAGCTCCAGATAATGGGGTGTGAGACAGCACCAGAAGACAGGGCTTATCAAGGATAAGGACCCGGGTCAATCACTGGCAAGTTTTAGTATTAACTGGAGACAAGGACAACAGGTATTCTTAGACCTACAGTTTTTTGTTCTTTCAGACTATTCTGAGCAGACTTGAGGTCTAAGTGAGAAGGAGCCCCCATCCATACTCAGTTACATTTATTATATGCTGTGAGAGGGGCACTATAAAGCAATGATATGTTATGGGAAAAAAATAACTTGCTTTATCCAAATGTGTACAGTTTTCAAGTCACATCTCAAATACAGGTACTTCTTTAATTTTTCACATTGTTTCATTTCTTGTTTCAGTGCATTATTATCAATAGTCACCTCTAGGGGGTACACTTGTTTTGTTTACATGCTTTGTTTCTGTACAGGTTGAGTATCTTCTAATATTTTGAAATTAACAAAAATTTAAACAGGTTTATCATAAGCTATAGATATTTTCTGTATATTTTACTGATCAGGAAAAAAGTGATCCTCTTAATATTAAATTGTATTTATAAAAAACCCATCTTTACCCATCTGGTATGTAAACCTTTAACCCCCAAGGCTTTTGCTATCATCCAAAATTTATAAATTGTTTTAGAGAAGGAAAAAAAAGTCCACTATAAATTGGAAGAGTTTTCATAAAGAGGAAAAATTTTCTCATTTTAAATGTGCCCTTCAAGTACAAGCTATGGAAGATATATTTAATATAATAGCATGCAGACTTCCTTTGCCCAATGGTTAGGAGAATTTACCAAAATAGCATTCCTTTTGGCATGACTGATCACATCAACACGAAATAACCTTGAGCCTTTATTAAATTTTCCAAGGCAGGCAAATTCCATTAGCATCTGTCAGAGTTCACTGGTTACTACAGATAAAAAGGTCAAGGAATGTTTGATGCTATAATTTATTCCTGTTTTATGTCATACATCAAAGAAATATTCCCAATTATGTAATACAGAGTTATAGACTGACAGCAGAAGGCCGAAAGGTACTGTTAAAAGATCAAAGTTGAGAAGACAGCACGTATGAAGGAGAAAAGGAAGTGATGATTATGGAGAACTTTTTTGAACCAGGTGCCATGCTAAGCGATTCAAATATGCTTTCCAGGAAAGTTTCCCTGAAATCTTCATGACGCAATTAGTCCCATTTTACGGAAATAGAAAATGCAGGGACAATTATTTAATATATAGAATAATAGCATCAGAATTTTTGAAAATGTCACTCCCACGCAACTTTCAAAAGCATTAGAATTACAATTTCTACTTTAAAGATCTTGTTGATGTTTCATTTCATTGTATCGATAGATAATGTGCTTAGTACGAAAACAGCATAAGGAATGAATATTGAATGAAAACAACTCTTAGAGAATTCTAAAGTTATTTTATAATGAAAGAATCATGAGCGATATGTAAAATTTTAATAGGTTACATAAACTGAATAATGAAATTGCAGTAACTAATCAGATACGTTGCTGCCCAACCAGGTTCGTTGCCCACTGCCCAGGAGGAAGCCCAGGAGTGAACATTGCTACTGAGGGAAAGGGTTTAAGTCCACACAGCGCTAAGCAGGAGACAGGAGGAGTTTCTCAAATCCACCTCTTGAGGAATTTGGGAGGCAAGACTTTTTAGGACAATTTGACAGGCAAATTGTAATTGGTAATTGGGGCAAAATCTTATACTGAATTTGTTCCTCGGCTGGAGGTCACAATGGCAGGTAAGCTGGTTTCCTGGAAGGGTCAGCCAATCCACTGGAAAGTGGGACCTAGAAGATGTCTTAGAAATGTCTTAAAAGCCACCTGCAGATTTTGGAAGGGTAATTCATCTATAGAGAAAGTTAAGAATTTTTATGTGTCTTCCGAGTGGCAATTAGAGGAAAGCAAACAGGAAGACAGCTGTCCCCGTGTCTTTGCCAACTGTAGACCTCTACCACAGCTCTCTAGTCATAGCCCTTGATCATTTTGTCAAAGGCACAAAAGAAAGGAAAATCAACTAGGTATTTTTTTAAGAGTCATCTGAATAAAGCTTATGTAAACAGCAAAAAGAAGAATATATTGAGGAATAACTGTTTTTATTCTACCACAGACTAAAATGTCAATTATCTTTGATCATAAATTAAATGATAAAAGCATTCGGTGTGTATGCTATTTCATAAAGAAGACAGTAAGTTTATAACTTTCAAAATAAAATGCATTATTTTGTTTCAAAAACTACTGTGGAAGTTTCTATGTCAAGTAAAGTAACATCAAAAACCAAAAACTTAATATGTTGGCCTGAGAATTCTGTATTTTTAATTTTATATTTTATTTATTTATTTTGAGACAATCTCACTATGTCACCCTTGGTAGAGTGCTGTGGTATCACAGCCCACAGCAACCCCAAACTCTTAGGCTTAAGTGATTCTCTTGCCTCAGCCTCCCAAGTAGCTAGGACTAAGGCACCCGCCACAATGCCTGGCTATTTTTGGTTGCCATTGTCATTATTGTTTGACAGGTCCAGGCTGCCTTGAACCCGCCAGCCTCAGCGGACATGGCCAGCACCCTACTCCCTGAGCTACAAGTGCTGACCTGAGAATTCTGTATTTTGAAAAGAGCATGGATTTATTTTTAATTTAAAAATGTCTATAAAAACAGACCTTATACCAATGATGATATTCTGTGTAGCTTCAAAATACATAGAAAAGCTTTCAAAATGTTCCTTGATAGTGGTAGTAAGTAAATTGGAACAAAAAGCAACAGGAAGCAAAAATCACAGTTTAAAAATGATGATTAATGAAAAGAAAAGATAGAAAAATCTTTCCTATTAAGAAGAATCTATACCAAAAATGTTAAACTAGTACAAGTATGTCTTACTGGAAAAAAACTGAAAAAATACCAGAAAAGCATTAGGAGGCTTTTGTTCTTTAATTTTTTCAAATAGCATATTCAATTTTCTTATTTTTTAGGGAGTTCACTCTAGGTATAAAGTTGTGCATTTCTCACAGATTTTTAAAGTACTGTATTTAATAAAATATTCCCTTATAATTTTATTCTTCCAAAATTCAAGTCTATTCTGTATTTTCCCAGATTTTAAGTCGAATATTCACATGATTTATTTTCAAAGTTGGTTATGAGGGCTGTAACTATGGCTCCCATGCAAAACATGGCCCTCTAAATTTTGCTGCAAATTGAATAGATAATGCAGCAAACCTCAGTCATAAAGAATGGAAGCCTCAAGAAAGTCAACAAAATCATTTGAAAGTATAACCTATTAGCAATATTAATACCAAAATGAAACATGACGACAAAGACTTAACATATATATATAATAAATATCTTACAAGGAACCCCCAGATTATTCAACAGCTAATGGATACCAAGGAATTCTTGAAAAGTTAACTTTTGAATCCAGAACATCTTATAACGTATGCCTATTTTTAATAATGCTTTGCCTTTTTGAAATTCTTTCTAGTATGCAAATCTTCTCTGAATACCTGGTCTCAACTGACATTCATAAAATAAAAATGCCATAGAAAGGACATTGTGATGGTCTGTCTATACCAAAGTTGACTAGGCTAAGGAATGCCAAGATAGCTGGGTGAACATATATTTTGGGTATACTGGTGGTAGTTTTTCCAAAAGAAATTAGTGTTTGAATCAGTAAACTCACCTAAGCTATGAAATGATAAAAATCCTAGAAGAAAACATGGGAGAAACTCTTGAGGATATCAGCCTGGGGAAAGATTTTATGAAGAGAATTCATTGGTAATCGCAACAAAAATAAACAAATGGGACTTAATTAAGCTGAAACACTTTTACATAGCTAAGGACACAATAATTAAAGCAAATAGACAACCTTCAGAATGGGAAAGAATATTTGCATGTTACAAATCTAACAAAGTGTTGATAACTGAAAATGACAGACAAACGTCCAATAAACATATGAAAAAATGCTCATCATCCCTAATCATCAGAGAAATGCAAATCAAAACCACCCTGAGATTCCACCTAACTCCAGTAAGAATAGCCCACATCACAAAGCCCTCGGTACAGATGATGGCACGGTTGTGAACGAAGTGAACCCT
>CAUYQV010146814.1:0-10230 GCA_963574575.1 Galagoides demidoff
ACTCTGGGAGGCCAAAAGGGGAAGATCACTAGAGGTCAGGAGTTTAAGATCAGCCTCAGCAAAGTCTGAGACTAGGTCTCTTAAAAATAAATAAATAAATAAATAAATAAATAAATAAATAAATAAATAAATAAATAAATAAATAAATAATTGGGCTCGGTGCCTGTGGCTCAATCGGCTAAGGCACCAGCCACATACACCTAAGGTGGCAGGTTCGAATCCCCAGCCCGGGCTCACCAAACAACAACGATGGCTGCAACCAAAAAAATGTCCAGGCGTTGTGGCGGGCGCCTGTGGTCCCAGCTACTTAGGAGGCGGAGGCAGGAGACTCGCTTGAGCCCAGGAATTGGAGGTTGCTATGAGCTGTGATGCCATGGCACTCTACCCAGGGGGATAGCTTGAGACTCTGTCTCAAAAAAATAAAAATAAATAAAAAAAAATTGGCTCGGTGCCTGTACTCAAGCGGCTAAGGCACCAGCCACATACAAAAGAGTGGCAGGTTCGAATCCAGCCCCGGCCTGCCAAACAACAATGACAACTACAACCAAAAAATAGGTTGGGCATTATGGCAGGCGCCTATAGTCCCAGCTACTTGGGCGGCTGAGGCAAGAAAATCGCTTAAGCCCAGGAGTTGGAGGTTGCTGTGAGCTGTGACACTCTACCAAGGGCAACAAAGTGAGACTCTGACTCAAAAAAAAAAAATAAATAAAATAAAATAAAAATCAAAAAATTGGCTCAGGCCTATAATCCTAGCACTTGGGAGGCCGAGGTGGGTGGCCTGCCTGAGCTCACAAATTCAAGACCAGATTCAACCAGAGTAAGCGGTCATCTGTAAAAACAAGACAGGCATTGTGATAGGCTCCTGTATGCCCAGCTACTCGGAAGGCTGAGGCAAGAGAATCACTTGAGTGCAAGTGTTTAAGGTTGCTGTGGCAGTCTACTAAGGGCAACAAAGTGAGACTCTTGTCTCAAAATAAATAAATAAATAAATAAAATAAAAAATAAATAAATTAGCCAAGCCTGGTGTGGTGGCATGCACCTGTATTCCTAGCTATTTGGGAGGCTAAGGCAGAGGATGGCTTGAGTCTCAAGAGTTTGAGGTTGCTGTGAGCTAGGCTGAGGCCACAGTACTCTAGCCCAGGTGACAGAGTAAGACTCTGTCTCAAAAAAAAAAAAAGCTGGCAAAAAATTCAGATAAAATACAGAAAGAACTCCTAGAGAAACACCCAAAATTAACTTAAAATAGTAAGTCTATAACTCCAAAGAGCCCCCAAATGGTTATTTGATTCAAGAGACTGCCTATCAACATTCATTAAATCCCTTACCCAATTATTTCTGGTAGCCAATAAACCTTCCAACTACAATAACCAATTTATCTCCAAAGAATTATCCAAGCTGTTCTCTGAAAATGGCTAGCTCCCTTTAAATACAGACTGTTTAGAAACAACTTGCTTATCTATACTCTTGCCCTGAAGATACACACCCAACATCATTCAAGCCTTTCTCTGAAAGAGATGGCTGCTTTTCAAGTTTAAAGCCTGCTTCCTAATTGAGCACAACTAAGTATTAAAAACAAAACAGAAAAATGTTAAACTCTGCCTTCTTTTTATTTCTAACAATAGGACCAATAGTTGCCTAGTTCTGTCATTTTTATAATATACAACTACAGAATGTCACATGCAACGAGAACATATTTAGGACTGAAAATGCTTTCCAACTTAAGCAAGATGTATTTATAGATCATTAAATAGAAGTAGCTACAAAAGAGCAGTAAAACTCTTCTGCCCCATACCAATAGAACAGGAACTAACACATACTCTCTCCCCTTTTTTCTTTAAATAATCTCTTGGTAGAAAAAAGCCTTTTACTCGTATTCTCTATAAATTGTGTGGTTATGCTCTGAACAGCCTCAGAACTCTGCTATGAGATTCCAGCAAGATTAGACTTCAGCAAAGTTTAATTTTTCTTTTCTTTTTTTTTATAGACAGAGTCTCACTTATCACCATCTCACTCTTGGTAGAGTGCCATAGTGTCATAGCTCACAGCAACCTCCAACTCCTGAACTCAGGCAATTCTCTTGCCTCAGCCTCCCGAGAAGCTGGAACCACAGACACCTGCCACAATGCCCAGCTATTTTTTGGATGCAGTTTAGCCAGGGCGGGTTTGAACCCGCCACCTTTGGTATATGGAGCTGGTGCCCTACCCACGGAGCCACAGGCTCTGCCACAGTTTAATTTTTCGAAGAAACCCAAATGCTTGCTGCATCTTAGGACTATGCTCATCTCTGGAAGCCAAGGCACTTGTCTTAGTAAATTCTACTTCAACTCATTAAGGTTTCTTTTCTTTCTTTCTTCTTCTTCTTTTTTTTTTTAACTACAGAACTCTTAAAAATAAGGAACATTTCATGAATTTGCGTGTCATCCTTGCATAACTCATTAAGTTTTTTAACATACACACACCGCCATGGTTCAGCACTCAGTTGAGTTCCATCTCAATGTCTACCTATCTTGTATTCAGAATGGTTATCAGCCAGGGGCAGTGGCTAGTCCCTAAAATTCCAGTGACTCCAGAAGTTGAACTAGTAGGATCACAGTGAGCTATACCTGGGCCACTGCTGCCATAGCACTCCAGCCTAGGTAATGAAGTGAGACTGTCTCAAGGGATTACCAATAATTACCAATCAATTCTACTTTTAAATTCCTGGCTCAGCAAGATCGAGACCATGAACATTAAACAAATGTACTAAAATATTTTTCAACGAGTATACTAAAATATACTAAATATACTAAAATATTTTTCAATAATGAACAAATATACTAAAATACTTTTCAATAATAAACATGCTTCCTAATTCAAACTGTGTTAATTTATAAAACTGTTGGTTTGGTGCCTGTGGCTCAAGCGGCTAAGGCGCCAGCCACATACACCTGAGCTGGTGGGTTCAAATCCAGCCTGGGCCTACCAAACAACAATGACGGCTGCGACCAAAAAATAGCTGGGCGTTGTGGCGGCACCTGTAGTCCCAGCTACTTGGGAGGTGGAGGCAAGAGAATCGCTTAAGCCCAGAAGTTGGGAGGTTGCTGTGAGCTGTGATGCAACAGCACTCTACCCAGGGCAACAGTGTGAGGCTCTGTCTCAAAAAAAAATTTATAAAACTGTTAGAATATTGAAATGATACATGATTTGTATTTTCTTCAAAATAATCTGGTTAGAAGAGAAAAGTGGGGATACAGACAGAATAAGACTAGTAATTGGATTATTATACATTTCTACTTCTGGGTAGCGCCTGTAGTAGGGCACCAGCCCCATATGCCAGAGATGGCAGTTTCAAACCAGCCCTGGCCCAAAAAAAAAAAAAAAAAAAATTTCTACTTCTATATATGTTCAGAATAAACCTATATTCTTTTTTTTTTTAAAACAGAATCTCACTTTGTGGCCCTCGATAGAGTGCTCTCATGTCATAGCTCACAGCAACCACAAGCTCAAGTGATTCTCTTGCTTAGCCTCCCAAGTAGCTGGGACTACAGGCATCCATCATAATGCCTGGCTTTTAGAGGCTGGTCTCCAACTCCTGAATTCAGGCAATCTATCCACCTTGGTCTCCCAGAGTGCTAGGATTACAGGTGTGAGCCACAGTGCCTGACCCTAACCTATATTCTGTTGTTTTTTGGGTTTTTTTTTTTGAGACAAAATCTCAGTTTTTCACTTCACCCTCAGTAGAGTGCCATGGTATCATAGCTCACAGCAACCTCAAACTCTTGGATTCAAGTAATTCTCTTGCCTCAGCCTTCCATGTAGTTGGGACTACAGGCGACGGCTAGGACACCTGGCTATTTTAGAGACGGGTCTTCCTCTCGTTCTTCCTCTGGTCTCAAACCTGTGAACTCAGGCAATCTACCTGCTTTGGTCTCACAGAGTGCTAGGATTACAGGCATAAACCTCTATTGCTAAAGGTTAAGCACCTGTAAGATGGTGATACAGGCTGGGTATGGTGGCTGTCATCTGTAATCCCAGCACTCTGGGTGGCCAAGGTAGTGGTAGTGCACTGCTTGAACCCAGGAGTTTGAGACCAGCTTGAGGAGGAACGAGACACCGCCTCTACTAAAAAACTAGCTGGAGATCATAATAAGTGTCTATAGTCCCAGCTATTTGCGAGGCTGAGGCAAGAGAATTGCTTGAGCTCAAGAGTTTGAAGTTGCTGTGAGCTATGATGCCACAGCACTCTACCCAAGGAGATAGAGTGAGACTCTGTCTCAAAAATAAATAAGTAAATAAATAAAATTAAGGAATAAAATGTTAGAATTCAGGAAAGTGGTGACATGATTCACTACAATCCAGGGTGACAAAATTCAATTCTAGATTGGTTACCTATGAGCAAGAAAAATTTCTTGGTAGCTATTATTATTCCACTCAAAACACAAAACTCACATGACACTATAGAGGGAACTTATTCCTTCTGGTTTTCAGAAATTATAAAATGTGACACAAAATAAGCCCCCAATACTACACCTAAATAACCCAAACTTATTTTCCATTAGCCAAAAAAATTGAGACATAAAGTCGAAGAAAATTAACATTTGCTAAATGCTTAACAAGTGCTAGACAGCCCTGCGTAGGGTTTGACATATTATCATATCTAAAATGCAAAATAACTACGATGTAGGTCCTATAATGATCATTTACAGATTGGGAAATTATAATTTGCTTAATATCACAAATCTAGAAAATGTCAAAGCAGCAATATAAACCCAGTCCAATTCCAAATCCAGGAATCAAACTACTCCATGAATACCATATCTTGAGGCTTTGAGAGAAACTCATCAGAAATAAACCAACGTTTCAACAGGGGAATATAATTTACAAGCTGAGCTTCAAAGCTCCAAGGTCTACTTCAAAATTTATGTAAATCAAGAAACAGGTTATTTATATAAAGGAAATTCTGCACTGAGTGCCTCGGCAAGATGGTCTTTATGATCTCTTACAACTTGTAAATCTCCAAAATTAGATCCAAATGCTCAGAATTACATCAGGATTGCGATCACTTAGATCCCAGGCAGGCTACTCCATTCAAACTACATTTTCTGAGACTTCTCTCCTGGTTATCTTTAATCTTGTACTTTAGTTTGTTTGTTTGTTTTTGTTTTTTTGTTTTGAGACAATGCCTCAAGCTGTCACCCTGGATAGAGTGTCGCTGCATCACAGCTCACAGCAACCTGCAATTCCTGGGCTCAAGAGATTCTCTTGCGTCAGCTTCCCAAGTAGCTGGAACTACAAGTGCCTGCCACAACACCTGGCTATTTTTTGTAGTTGTCGTTGTTGTCTGGCAGGTCTGGGCTGGATTCAAACCTGCCAGCTTGGGTGTATATGGCTGGTGCTTTAGCCGCTTGAGCTACAGGCGCAGAGCCACTACTTGTTAACTTATTCCTAATTTCCATATAAGATGTCTTTACTGCCACTTCCCAGAAAAAAAAGTCAAAGGAAAAATCTGAACCCAAGTCTCAAGATTGCAAATCTGCTACAAAGTAGGGAGTAACTATTTTGTAATGAGGCAGGCAACACCATCCATTCTCATGTTTACATGATATGGAAATGAGGCATTTAAGTATTTTCAGTCAATAATAATACCGCTCATTTATTAACTCCAATGTGTGCAAAGCTCAGTTCATTCCTGAACCTCAGATTGTTTGGTAAACTGGACATCCACCTCATCAGACTGAGGAGAAAATGGACAAACCCAAACAAGAGCACTATTAAGTTCATAGTGATTACCTAGCTTAAAATTTTTAGCCCAAGCAGGATTTATAGGGTTCTCAGTTTGTACTAAAAGGTGGTCGAGTGGCTCCGCACCTAAAGCTCAGCAGCTAGGGCACCAGCCACCTACACCTGAGCTGGCAGGTATGAACCTAGCCCCAGCCTGCCAAACAACAATGACAACTACAACCAAAAATAAATACATAAATAAATAAGAAGTAAAAGGTGGTTGAGAGTAAAACATTCAATCGAAACCATGAAAAACCATTTTCCATTTCACATAAAACTTTTATCTGCACAAAAATGACACGCTTTAGAGAACTTTGTTAAGTGTCTTAACATCCTAAAGACTTTTGTACCTAGTGCAAATAAATAAATAAATAAATAAAACCTTGCAAAGGTAAACGTCATCTAAAGCCGTATGATAAACCCTAAAGAAAATCTTCAAAAACAGAAGAGGAAGGTAAAAATGGTTCACACCTACAAGCATAGAAAAGAACAAACACAGGGCCGTACTACAATCACTCAAACTCCAATATTTCCTTAGATTTGGTTTTCATACATAGATTAACAACAGTCAGCTCTCCATTTTTTAGGTCACTGCATGGACACTTCTGTCCACTTACAGTGGGCTACCTCAGTGCTCAGTTTATCCTTTTTACCACCGGATGGGGGAAGGGAGAACTAAGTTATTCCACCTTAGTGTTTTTATTCGTCTGGTGTGGAAAAAAGGTTGAAATTAAGCCACATATTTTACTCATCTAACCGCTCGAACTCCATAAATGGACCTTCGGGGTCATAATTGAGCCCTGGGCAAACCTGAGGTCCTAGAGGCAGGCCAGTTTTGAGACTTCCCATATGGGATAAACCATGGGGCTAAATCCCCAACTTCTCATTCCGGCGAGAAGCTCCGGACCACGAAGGTTGCACGGGGGCCAGCCCGGCCGCTGCTGTCACCTCTCCTCGCCAGTTGGCGGGTGGGATTCAGGCCCGGGCGCGGACCCTCAAAGGGCTGGGGCCCAAGGCACCACCTTCAGGAAGGAAGTTCAAGAGGCCATGCCGCCCGTCTCCTGCCCACATGGCCGGCAAGCAGAGGGAAAGAAGGCATTGCCAGGCCCTACGCTCGCGCCTGGACCCACGGACCGCAGGCCCGGGCGACGCCCCTGGGCCCAGAGTCCGCCTGTCCGCTTGCGGGAGGACGACCCTGCCCGCGACAGCGCCACCCCGCTCCCACGCTGCCGGGCACCCCAGCCCGCACCCACCTTGACGTCCTCGTCCTCGTCCTCGCCTTCCCAGCGGTCCCCGCCGGCGGTGCCGCCGCCCCCGACCTTCCGCACGGGATCTTCCACGGAGAATGCGTCCGCGTCTACGGAAGAGAGCGAGCCGGATTAGTGCCTGACTCGGCGTGAGGCCGGCGCCCGCCCGGGCCCTGCCCTTGGAACTTCTCCTCACCCCAGGAGTCGGAGTCCCCAGCCGCTGCCGCTGCCGCCGCCATCTCGAACCGGGTGTGAGCGTGTGTGAGGGGAAGAGCTATCGAGGAGCTGTCGCGGCGGAGGTGAGTCACTGGGTTTGCTCTCGTTGGCCGGCGCGGGGCAGGCTGGGACCGTGGCTGAATGTACGCCAGACCTGAAGCCCCGCCCCTTCTGGCGGCTGCGGCGGCGACGCGCGCGGGCGGGAAGGGGGCGTGGACTCGCGCCTGGCTGGGCAGAGTGTCCAGGACGCGGGATATTTCTGGAGCTTGGAGGTTGAGGGGACTGTCGCCCCAGCTTGGACCCCGACAGGAAACTTAAGTGCGGGGAAGTTAGTAGAGAGGTCCCTTGTCTGGCGCTTGGCCCTCCTCAGTCCTCGCCTTCCCTCCCCTGCCAGCCCCATCCCCGTTCCGACCCGAGGATGCACCCTAGCTCTGGTCTCTGTGATCGCAGAGCCCTTGGCGGCTGGCTTATACCGAGAAGTCTCCCGCTCCCATCTTCACGCTTCGCTACGAGAGCTGTGAACACTGCGCCCGCCCGTGGGGGCTTGGCTGGGTCCCCCTGGACTCTCGGAGGGTGTAGGCGCGCGCTACCTGGGAGGGGATCACTCGAAGCCCGCGCGCTCTAGGCGCTGGTGGAGGAGCGAGTGGAGAGGGCCGAGTTCTTGGCAGCCTTCCTAGTCGGCTCGAGGCCTGTTTGCCTCGAGCTAGTCGCAAAGGGATAAGAGAGCTCCAGTCCTGGAAACTTTATCCTTCCAGTGAGCCCCTTGAGGCCAGCAAATTGATTTTTTTCTTTCGCAGGACAATTTAGAAACTTCTCTGTTGGTGCTAGGCATAAGCTGTGGCTTTGCCTGAATCAAGTAGCAAATATACAAATGTAAGCAACCAGGTGTGCGTGTGTGTGTGTGTGTGTGAGGGGAAGAGCTATCGAGGAGCTGTCGCAGCGGAGTGCACAGTGTGATGACAGACAAAAAGAAGCATTATGAGGTTAAATGTTAAAAGGTAACACGAACGGCGGCGGAGGGCCAGAGGATGCAGGATAGGCTTTCTGAAGCACGCAGCTGGCTAAACTGGAGTTTGAAGAGATAAAGTGAAATTTGCTCAAGTGCATTTCCGGTAGGAAAAACTCCTGTGGTATCTTAACTGACTGGAGCAATTGGAGATAAACTGAGCAGGTAAACTGATTATAAAGGGCTTAAAATGGGCTAACTTCTCCTTGGGCGATTGGGGTCCTCTGCAGAGTTTTAAGGGGCGAACTCTTTCATGTATTTTGATTTTTGTTTTTGTTGTTTTCTTTACTTGGTACATGTTAACAAAAGCGTAGACACACGCTGCTCTAGTGGCAACCATTGTGCTGTTTCATATGTATCTTTTCAGAGAGTCTACAAATAAACATTTTATAAATACCATCTTTTGGCCGGGGCACGTTGGCTCACACCTGCAATCCTAGCCCTCTGGGAAGCCGGTGGATCGCCTGAGCTCACAGGTTCCAGACCAGCCAGAGGAAGAGCGAAATTTGTCTCTTAAAAAGTAGCTGGGCGTTGTGGGGGATGCCTGAGTCCCAGCTACTCAGGAAGCTGAGGCAAGTGAATTGCTTGAGCTTAGGAGTTTGAGGTTGCTGTGAGCTATGATGCCATGGTACTTTACCAGCAACAGAGTGAGACTCTGTTTCAAAAATAAATAAATGGCTCAGCACCTGTGGCTCAAGTGGCTAAGGCGCCAGCCACATACACCTAAGGTGGTGGGTTCGAATGCAACCTGGGCCGCCAAACAACAATGATGGCTGCAACCAAAAAAACTAGCCAGGCGCTGTGGCAGGCGCCTGTGGTCCCAGCTACTTGGGAGGCTGAGGCAGGAGACTCGCTTGAGCCCAGGAGTTGGAGGTTGCTGTGAGCTGTGATGCCACTGGCACCCTACCCAGGGCGACAGCTTGAGGCTCTGTCTCAAAAAAAAAAAAAAAGAATAAATAAATAAATGGATGGATGAATGAATGAATAATTAAATCAGTAAACTTTGAGTAAAGTAGATTACCCTCCATAATGAGGATGTACCGCATCCAGTCAGTCCAAATTAAGACAAGATTTTAGGAGAAGCAAGTCCGAAGACAAGGAGACCTCTCTACTAAGAGGTCTCTCTACTAGGAAACACAAGGGACCTTTCTACTAACTTCCCCATACTTAAGTTTCCACCTCCTGCATCAAATCTTTCTTGGGTCTCTATTCTGCTTGCCTTCCCTGAAGATTTCCTTCTTACCAGCTCCCACAATCATGTGAGCCAATACCCTGCTGTCCCAAAAATATCCATTGAGGTCTATTTTTCTTTTTTTGCAGTTTTTTTTTTTTTTTTTGGTCAGGGCCAGGTCTTGAACCCACCACCTTCAGTATATAGGGCCGGCACCCTACTCCTTGAGCCAAGTGCCGCCCCAGGTCTATTTTTCATACTGAGTGGCTGGATACTTTGCAGGGATCCTCATACTTTTTAAACAGGGGGCCAGTTCAGTGTCCCTCAGACCGTTGGAGAGCTGGACTGTGGGCTCCTGGACAAGTCGGCTGCTAGGCAGGACAGGCAGCCACCAGGCCTGCCACCCATAGTTTGAGGACACCTGCTTTACAAAAACTCTCATATATATACTATTGACTCTGTTTCTCTGGTCTTTGGAGATTGAGTGACACCCCTCTAGTTGGTCAAGTCGAAAAACTGAGAAGTGGCTCGGCACCTGTGGCTCAATCGGCTAAGGTGCCAGCCACGTACACCTAAGGTGGCGGGTTCGAATTCCCAGCCCGGGCCCGCCAAACGACAATGATGGCTGCAACCAAAAAATGGCCAGGCGTTGTGGCGGGCGCCTGTGGTCCCAGCTACTTGGGAGGCTAAGGCAGGAGACTCGCTTGAGCCCAGGAGTTGAAGGTTGCTATGAGCTGTGATGCCATGGCACTCTACCCAGGGGGATAGCTTGAGGCTCTGTCTCAAAAAAAAAAAAAAAAAGAAAAGAAAAACTGAGAAGTATTCTTGAT